>JAECUM010055929.1:0-28882 GCA_016617855.1 Megalonaias nervosa | reverse complement strand
AAAAATAGATACTGATTACTGTTTTTTCCTTCACAGTCCATTGTGAGAAAAGAGGTGCTGTGATAACCCAAAAAATGAAGATAATTGATTCATTTTAGCTGCTACTGGAAATTTTGAAGTGGGAACCATGCTGAGTTCATATTTAACTTATGTATATGTAATTTGTATTGTCTGATTGACCTTTATCCATAAATGATGAGGGTAGGAGATTGGGCCTACCGGACTAATGTCTTAATTTTATAAATAATATTTTACATAACTAATTTTGGTCTAAGGTTGTAGGTTAAATATTAAGATCATTATTTATAGGTAAATATGTTTACTTGGATTCACATTCAGGACATTGACTTTCCCTCTGGAATTCCTGGTGTACCTGCTGTTTGCCATGTTCTTTACTAAAGTTTTAGTAATAGACCTGATATTGTTGACAACTTAGAATGTTCTAGAAAAGAACTTTTGGTCCTCATATATTGTGACTTAGGTTTCTATATAAGGGAGAAGTAAATAGAAATTCTTTATTTCTATATCCAAGTGGAATCCATCTTTTAGTTGTGTTGAGTTTTAATTTGAGAGCATTTTTTATTTTAATTATTCACTGGAACTGCAATGTTTTTAATAATACTTTGGGATTAAATCACTATTTTGGGATTATTGTGAATTAATTTAGAGACATTTTGGATTATATCATTGTGATACATCAAGACTGTCAAGCACATTAACACTATTCCAGGTTACTGGTACAACAGCACTTTTATGATTGGAAATCATTTAGAACACCACTGGAATTTATTTGGAATACTCTACACTGTTGGACTTGTGATAGAACTTCTAGGACTGTTTGGGATTTAATTCACAATACCATAAATTCTTTTTAAAATTTCACTTAGTACTCAAGGGAAATAAATTATGTCAAATTTTATAAAACTTGTTGGTTTTTGCTCCTTTTTGTAACTTAGTTTAAGACTATAGAGTCATAACACTTAAAAACCTTGCAAGTATGATAAGTTAGTATATCCAGATTAGAGAAATGTTTTGTCTTTGTTCCCCTACTGACATCTGAACAACAGTCTGCAGGTTATTGCACCCATCACCTTGCCTGCATGTACCAATCCCCATACCATCTCAATGTCCTCCATTGGATATGGATAATCAATGATGACAATTTTTGAATCCTTAGTTAGAATTGACCACTGGGGTATTCTACAAGACACTGTGTACTTTGTATCAAGAGAAAACAAACAATAGCCATGATTCAGGACTGTATCAAGAAATGACTAGCATCTCAGAGTTATTAAGTAGTAGTGCTAAGTTGTCTCAAAAATGTTTTAATAAAGGATAAGTTACAATTAAGAATTCTGGAGTTTTAAATCATGGAGACTGAAAGGATTGTGAAATTGTTTCTTGCTGATCAACTGTAAAATATTTGCTTTTGGGTAAATGATGAATGTTGTACAAATAAACCACACTTGAGTATTTTCCCACCTTAGTATAATTTCTAACTTTACTGGTAATTAACAAAACTTCAAAACTTCAGGATTTATAATCTTTAAATTTTGGGTAATTTGATTTTCTTCAGTCTGCCAAACTGTATTCTATGTAATTTGAAAGTATTTGCTTTTCAGACAAATGGTGAAAACTGAAATTTCAATTTAATCTTTGTATCATGATGATTTTTATCAGCAAGCTATATAATTTCTGGAATTATAAACTCAAAATAAATGTTAATGTGACTGATAATTTTTTCGAACTATACCAATGCTTCCAGTGAGCCTACAAGGCATCTATTCTTAATTCCACCAGTGAAGGGACTTTTCATGACAACACTGTTAATGTGTCAGGTTATAAGGCATTTATGCTCAGTTGCACTAGTGAATGGACTTTTCATGACAACACTATTATTATGTCAGACTATAAGGCAGCTATGCTCAGTTTCACTAGAGAAGAGACTTTTCATGACAACACTGTTAATGTGTCAGGCTATAAGGCATCTAGGCTCAGTTTCACTAGTGAAGGGACTTTTCATGACAACACTGTTAAAGTGTCAGGCTATAAGGCATCTATGCTCAGTTGCACTAGTGAATGGACTTTTCATGACAACACTATTATTATGTCAGACTATAAGGCAGCTATGCTCAGTTTCACTAGAGAAGAGACTTTTCATGACATCACTGTTAATGTGTTAGACTATAAGGCAGCTATGCTCAATTTCACTAGTGAAGGGGCTTTTCATGACATCATTGATAATGTGTCAGGCTATAAGGCCTCTCTGCTTAATTTCACTAGTGCAGGGACTTTTCACGACATCACTATTAATGTTTCAGGCTATAAGGCATCCATGCTTAATTAAAGTAGTGTAGGAACTTTTCATAACATCACTATTAATGTTTCAGGCTATAAGGCATCTCTGCTTAATTTCACTAGTGCAGGGACTTTTCATAACATCACTATTAATGTTTCAGGCTATAAGGCATCCATGCTTAATTAAACTGGTGTAGGGACTTTTTATGACATCCAGGGCTGGATTTAGGCATAAGCTAAACAAGCTACAGCGTAGAGCCTCACAGTCTGATGGGGTCTCACAAAATTTTAGAATTATTTTAATTTGTTACAGTTTTATTATTATTTATATTTAAGCAATAATTTAGCCCATGATTTTTTTGCATAATATGTTCACTATTATTATCTATGCAATATATTTTTACATAAATTACATAATTTACATTGTAATAATTAGCAAAAAATTGCTGAGTTCAGTTGTTATACAGCTTTATTCTCTGTTAACACTTACCAAATAGGGCCTCTACAGCTAAATAGCTTAGGGCCTCACCATGTCTAAATCCAGCCTGATGACATCATTATTATTGTGTATAAGGTATCTATGTGTCAAGCTATAAGCATCTGTGTTCAATTTCACTAATGTAGGGAGTTTCCATGACATCATTTTGAATGATTCAGTTTTGGATAGAGGAACATTACTGACCTGTAAGGATTCCTAAAATAAATTTATGAGACATTAAACTGAATCCATGTTGCTGTGATTGACCTCTGGTCATTAACTCTCAGTTTCCAAATTTAGACATTCCTTTTCTTTACATCTAAGACTGAAAGTTTACAAAGACTTGTGACTCTACCCTTCAATTTTAAAAGTTTTTAAAAAGTGTTTAGATCAAGTGTATATCTAGATGTTTGTCAGAATAATTTATGAATAGAGACATCATTCCTAAAAATGGATAAAAAAATTTTTATAAACAATTAGAAATGATAACATAAGCAATACATATAATATATTTTGCACTATATTAATTTGAACTTACCCATAATAACCAGAATCCCACCAAAAACATAGCTTATGACAACATTTACAGTATTACTTCTTGTTAAAACCTGAAGACCAACCCAGCTATCAAGCAATGAACCAAACATTTCCAGCAGGAATCCATAATATGCCGGAATCTTCAAGTCAGTCTCACATTCTTTATGAATAATTTCTGTATATGCTGGGTGTAATTCCATGGACATGATCAACAAGCCAAGGTTATATGCAGATATCCCAGCAAAAATAAGAATTATGCATTTCACCACCAATTTCCAGATAGGTATAACACCTCTCAAATACCCTCCCCAAACATCCAATGGATTTCCATACCCATGGTTCATCAGCAAAGCTGTTGTTGAATTTACTGGTACCATTGAAAATAAGTAACCCGGATGACCATAAAACCTGCGTGCAAGTCCATGACCCCACGGGTAGGCAACAAAGGTGAGACATTTGATGTAGTCCAAGACATATTCTCTGAGAAGTATTGGGGTTAGGAGTTTTGCTAACTGGTACAATGTAAAGCAGATGACAAAAATGGACAAGTATACATAATAAGGTGCAAGGAAGGTTGGAAGACTATGGTATGGTGGTTCAAATCCCAGTACTGATGTCCATACACTATGTGACAGCTGCATGTTGACAGGCCTCTATATCTGTAATAAAAACGAAAAGCAACTAGACATAGCTCTGTGACTATAGATGTCAAAATTTTAGAAAAAATCTACTGGGTATCTGACAATCCTAATGATCGGTTACCAGGGTACCCAATCAATGGGAAATAGTTGTAAGTTCATACATGCCAACCCCCAGAGTGGTATAAATGTAATTATTACTAATATTAGTGGCAAAAAGCATAATATGAACATAATAATTGTGATCTGTATATTATATGCTATAATTACAGAAAACCATATGCAAAACGTACATTTATTCCTGCTACTTACCTGGACCTGCAGTTATTTAAAATTCTTGTCACAAATCAGCTACATCCATGTTGATGAGGATGAGAATACAGACTCAAACCAAAATGATGAATTATTTATACCCAGCATTCACTTTAATTAGTCTACATCACATGCTGAACTTTTGCTCATAGAATGTAAAGTCCACAAATTCTGAATACTGTGTTATATCACCACAGAATTCCTCTTTCAAAATTTTTAAAGAGCTATTGATTTGTCCTTTTTCTCTAACATTTTTCAGTCATATAACATCCATGAGTCACATTGATAAAGCCCGTTTCACTTGCTAATATTTGGCACCATGTTTTTTCAATAATGAATGGCCTGCCACATAAATGTTTATCAAACTATAATGAATCGGTGACATTTGGTTTCAAATTCAACAAACCTGTCTGTTTTCTTTGAAACATATCATGTACAGTGACTATCAATAGAAAATAAGGATACTGTTTGAGTACAGCCAAATGGTCCCAAATGTCATCAATATGAAGATCAGTAGCTGGAGGTCTACAATGGATCAATGTCACATGACTCGAGCCTCGAACTGTACTCGTTATTTTGTATCTTGCTCGCTCCTGATGTTGCCAGACATAATCTTTGATTTGAACTCAGAAACATTTTTTTCTTTTCTTTTTTAACAAGGACTAAATGAATACCCTATAGCTAATTTTATTACTTGGCTAATTATGAACGGGCAGGTACCCGAGTATCCGGGTAGCCGTTTTCACCTTTATCTGTGACAAGTACTGAATGTAACATATGTTATGTTTTGAGCCTTACAAAGCAAAATACTGCCCTAGTCAAGATAACAATTAGCATCACATTTTTTCAGAGTCAAAGATTCTAATTTGAAAACAATTTTTATTAAAAGATCAATCACTGCATTATATTGAAAATTCGATGAAAATTTGATGAGCCAGATGTGAGGTCATGGAAGATGTTTGCCCCAATGCTGTGCCTTGAATGACCCATATACAAAATTTAAGCAAGGTGTGATGGACAGATGGACAAGGGTTACACTATATGCCCCCACCAATATCATGATGTGGAATAAAAAGCAGTCAAGTTGATTTCCACATGTATGTGTTTGATAAAAAGTACTGACAAACAAAACAAGGGCAAAAAAGGGTAAATCTTTAAAATGAACAATCAAATGTTTGATATAAAGCTCATAATCCCACCACAACAGTTGTAAATGGTCCACTGGAATCTGGAACAAGTAAAACTGACTACTAACTTGAGGAAATTCCATGTATGTTGCACCAGATAATTACTTAATTAGGCAATTACAGAACTATCAAAGGTTATATATCCAAACAAAACAAACTGGGAGGGGTCACCCACAAAGTTTAATGCAAGGTTAATTATTAAATGGTACCAAAATATTCTAAAGTCATTAGTTAAAACTGTGATGCTCAAAAATAGCCAAGAGGCATTTAGACCCCCTCCCCAAACGCATTTATTTACATATGTGGATTTATGGTGCTACGCCATGTAGTCTGGAGAATGATCAAAGGTAACGAAACAAAATGTCAATTTGTGAGTAAACAATCCATGGTGCAAACATCAAATATGCAAACACTAAGTCAGGAATTTTTGTTTGAACTTTACGACCAAAGCCAATTTTATGTCTGCATGACATTTACTTAAAAGGAGAAAAGCATTTAATTTGCATATCGGCCATTCAAAAGGTCCAAAATCACTTTTCTGTCATAAAGATGAATCAACATGTATCAATCACAATTTCATAACAGTAAGAATCCATAAATAAATCATCCTATCTTGATATACATGCCGTCTGGCTCACTATACATGTATCCATCAATGTGTCTATTCAGCCTTGACATAGCAAAGTCATTTTGTAGTACAATGGGTTATTGTTTGGTAAATGGTTAGTTATGAAGTACAATGGGTTATTGTTTGGTAAATGGTTAGTTATGAAGTACAATGAGTTATTGTTTGGTAAATGGTTAGTTATGAAGTACAATGGGTTATTGTTTGGTAAATGGTTAGTTATGAAGTACAATGGGTTATTGTTTGGTAAATGGTTAGTTATGAAGTACAGTGGGTTATTGTTTGGTAAATGGTTAGTTATGAAGTACAATTGATTATTGTTTGGTAAATGTTTAGTTATGTTTCAATTCAAACAGTTTTGCTGATGATGTAAAAAAACAACCTAAAACTGACCAAAAACTCAGAAGTAAAATTTGGGTCCATTAATATTTACTGACATGTGAGTCAATGATCATACATGGCTATGAATCTGCTCTTCAGCCAATCCTATGGGACAAATACCCCAAGTTTTAAATGCTTCATTTTCTCATCAAATTTGTCATACATCAATAGTCTAGTATCCCATCTTTTGTATAAAAAAAACCAGTTGGAAAATAACTGTCAGTTTTCCTTTCCAAATATTGCTTGTCAGAACACTGCTGTCATTTACTTGTAACTCATATAACAGGATGGATGAATCTGATATTTAACTGATGATTTCATTTATTAATTTATATTAATTAGTATAAATCTACTGCAACTACCTAACGAATAAAAGCAGCATCTTTATGGTTAAGATGTATATAAAAAGTGTCCAATTATCATGTACTCATAATCCATCAAGAAACAACTTCAAACATTACATGAGGAATTTACAAATATTCTCATGTGAAACATTTTCTTAATATTTTTTAATATGTTGGTGACCATTTACAATTAGCACAAATCAACAATGATACATCATTGCTTCATGTTCCATTTAATTGGTATTAAAACTTTAATAGGGTAGAAAATGTAACTCATGTAACAAGCATGGAGAAACAAAATTTTATTTTGCTATTTAAAATTCATAAAATTTTTGGGTGCCAGCGATTGACAGGTTTGGTGCTGAAGTAGCTACACCACATCTGTTAATAATATTTCGTATTCAGCTTCTTCATTTCCCCTTAATTTGCCAACTTTCTTGACAAATTTGGCTGCCAATGGTAATTCTGATATAATTTAAAAATAGAAATATTATGTACAATGTATTATTTAGTATACTGGGTCTGTAATTATTAGTACATGTACTTTAAAATATTTATATAGTCCTAGGTTTGTAGTTTATTGCATCATTTTCACTTGCAATATAAAATACTGATTCTTCATGCATGTCTTGGCTTTTATGTATGCTCAATGGCATGCCAACTTGCTTAAGGTGACTTCTGAACAAAGCATCTAATGTCAAAGGAAACTTTTTGGGTCCTTATTGTTTATCTGAAGCAGGTGTTGCTTTAAATTCTCTTAATTTTTTTAATTTTATTTTCTGGATGTTTCGAATAAAATTGCTGTCAAAAAGATTTCTAAACTACTTTGATACAACCCCTGTAACATGTACATAGGAGCAAATGCAAAAGTGACTTCATACCATACTGTTTGTAATAATTTCATTCTTGCTGATAAAATAATACCGTAACTACTAATATACAACACACAGAAGCATTTAAGTCGATATATGACTGAACTAGACCCTTCTATCCAACCAAATTGACACAACCATGAACACATTGCGCCATGTGAGTGTGTATAATTTTAGAAAGTGGGATTTTCTTAATATAACCACTTACTTTCTAGCTTCATTACAACAATCCATTGATAGGACTGCAAATTTATGTTTTCATTATTTGTCTGCATACTGGTAGTAACGACATGCATTGGTTAAATAGTATCTGTTTCACTGTATCTTTTGTATTTTCGTAAAAATGAATGACATCACAAAACAACCTTGACCATAACAGTGGTTTTTCGAATTCCACAATATAGCATTGTTCCATATGTTTCTGATCTACATGATTAAATATTTGGGCGGGGCCCCGAGTGGCTGAGTGGTCTAAAGCGCTCTCCGTTACGGATCACTGCCATCTCACCTCTGTCTGCGTGGGTTCGAGTCTAGGATTCGGCGAATGTGGATATGTGAGAAAGCTTGCCAGTAGTTTCTCATGGGTCGGTGGTTCTTTCCGGGGATTTCCCGGTTTCTTCCTCCACCATTAATACTGGCCGCCATGTATAGCCTATCGTGTGCTGAAAAATGGCGTTAAGCCCCACAACAACAACAACAACAACAAATATTTGGGCTAAATCTATCACATAATAAGCAGTCTTTGGTTTCATTGAATTATATATTTTCCTTAATCTTTCTGCCCAATATTATTTATGAAAACAGGCAAAACATAGGTAACTAATAATTAACAATCACGTTTTATGTCAAAACTGTCATTATTATCACAATAGCACATGAAAACATATAATAAGTAACATTTACATGCAATTAAAGTCTAAAATACATTTCATTGCCTCTTTTTAACAAATACTAGCATCTGACAGCAGACTGTAGACATAGCCACATACCAATTATCAAAAATGTAAGACATGCAACTACATACCACTAACCTCTCTCATGGATGGCATGATCTTAAGACGATAAAATGATGAGCAGGATCTATCTGATTATGAATGAATGCATATGACAGTCAGTGGTTTTTGCAATCAAAATTGACATTTCTTTCCCTTACATGCCATGTTTAAAAGAGTCAATCAAAAGCAGTGTTGCCCTACTGGCCAAAAAGAATTTCCAGGAATCTATGATGAAAATGTTCCTTCTTTTTAACTGCTGAGTGTTGAAACCATGTCTGATACTCTTAAGCAACAACAAAATTTTAATTACCATGTGGCAGCCATAATGGGTGTAAGATTGGCACCATTTTCATTTAGGACCAACAAAATATCATTAGAAGCATTTTGGTTAAAATCCCCACATCAATATACAATGCATTCTGGAGAAGAAACAAAAGCAAGATTTTCAAGATGGCTGCCATGGAAGCCATAGTGGATTTCAGATTGGCACCATTTTCATTTAGAACCAACCAGATATCACAATTAGACTTTTGGTTTAAAATCACATGTCAAGTGGCCATCCATTCAGGTGAAGTATCAATAACAAGAGATTCAAGATGGTGGCCATATTGGATACTAGATCAACATCATTTTCATTTAGAACTAGACACCATAAAATGTCTTCTGGTGAAAACCCCATGTTGACAGAGCACTGATTAGAAGAAATATTATTAAGTTTCTAAAGATGGCTACTATGATTAATATACTGGATAACAGATCGGCTACATTTTCATTTAGGGCCAACTAGACACATAATAAGTCTTTTGTCGAAAACACATGTCAACATTACCATGCATTGATGGGGAGCAGTGATAATATTTTCAAGATGGCTGCCATAGTAACCATTTAGACACTGGAGCAGCACCATTTTCATTTAGCACTAACTAGACATCATAAGTGGTCTTTTGAGTGAAAACATCATATTGATATGGCTATCCATTTTGGAGAAGTAGTGATAAAAAGATTTAAACAGGATTCCTGCACCAAAATGATTTTTATTTTCCAGGAGTTTTCCAGGAGATTTCAAGGAGAAAATCACAAATTTCAAGACTAATATTTAAAGTCTGATACTTTGACTAAAGACACAATACTGCGGTTGAAGGCAAGTGTGCAAAACTCTCTTAGTCACCAGACTCAACCATGGCTACCGATATAATATGACAATTGTTGCAAAACCATTCACTGCAAAGTTGCAGTGGAAAACTAACATATTTTCTCAAACAAAATTTTTAGTTTAGCTTTTTAATATCAAATTCCAGGACATTTTAAGACAAAAAGTAATTTTCAATGAGGTTTCCAGGGTATTTTTGTTGAATTCAAATTCCAGTTGGATTCCAGGACCTCTTAAAAATCAGAAGGGCGCATATGAACCTTGTTTAAAGATGGCTGTTGTGGAGGTCATACTAAATATTCAGATGATACCATTTTAATTTAGGACCAACATGATCTTGGAATGAATATCTGTGCAAAGTTTCACAAAAATCCTCAAATTAGTTTAGGAGTAGCAATAACAGACATACGGATGGCAGACAACAGGCCATCCCACAAATTCTTCTGGAATATGACCAGTACAGCTAAAAATCTAAGAATGTGATTTAACATGTTTAATACTTGTTATACCAGAAAAATTTGTCTAAATGTGAAGATTTGATGCTGCCAATGTTTTGAAGTCACCTCTTAATTCTCTTGTTCATTTGTCAATGTCCATATTTTCCTGGATGCATACCATTAGCTATGATTAATTCCTGTCTAGAGGTAGTGGAAAATACCTTGATTAGCAATACATATACATTATATTTCTTGCTGGCAACTATGAGAACTATTGTAGTTGTAGGATATGTTGTGTTAGTGTGTACACTTCCCACAAGGGAAAGAGTATGGTCCAAAAGAAGGCATTTCCCACAAGGGAAAGAGTATGGTCCAAAAGAAGGCATTTCCCACAAGGGAAAGAGTATGGTCCAAAAGAAGGCATTTCCCACAAGGCAAAGAGTATGGTCCAAAAGAAGGCATTTCCCACAAGGGAAAGAGTATGGTCCAAAAGAAGAATATAGTCAATTTAAAAAAAAAAACCAATGAGAACTGATCCAGTAAGATATGAGGTTTCATACTTTAGTCAGTCATTCCTTCCTTCCAATCTACTGAATGTTTTGATTATCACTAACTGTGAATTGTAACCTAAGTGTAGCATAATATGGTCAGAGAAGGCATGACATGTATACATGCAGATGTCATCATGTTCTTCTACACATCTACAGTGTCAAATTGGTCAATGTGGGGCAAGAGTTTACATATCTTTTTTGATTCTGTTATGCACATATTGATTTTTAGAGACATTTCTTGTATTTGTGTTAAATATTGCTCGCTCTTGTTTTGTATGTGACATTTCAATAAAGTTTGTATTTCATGGAGTTGAGTCTTCTGCCAGACACACAAAGAAGAATTTAAGGAGGAGGTTTCATGCCACTAAATATAGGCAAACCATAAGTAAGAGAATTTTGTGTATCAAGAGATGAGCAGGCGGCACAGTATCATAATAACAAGATTATGTCAAGCTGAAACGGATATTTCTCTTTATGATAAAGTTACCAACACTGCTGTGTGCTGCATGTAAATTCAGTGTATTAAAGAGTTGCATGCATTTCACCATAAGAGAAAAAAAGCATACTGAAAGTTAAAAATGGGGAGTAGTGAACATTTTATGATGTATTTGCCAATGTTACAGCACAAAATTTCAATGGAATACAGGCAGGCAGGCAGGTATTTACGTAGATATGCAGACAGACAGATAGTTGAAGAGCTTGTACAAAAGACATATGAATAGAGATTATTAAAATATTCAAACTGTTTAGCTGGGAAGATCATAACATTTGTCACTGACATTATTCTCAATGTGTTTAATACCAGCAGGCAACTGAATCATTGTGTATCTTATAAAATTCTGCTTATGGACTTCCATATCTTTTATTAGGTTCTACTTTCCAGGTTTTCATGATGGACTAAAACATTTTTAATTTGCAAACATAGAAGCAGAAAAAACAGCTTCTGTTCAATATCTCAAAGTTTTAAACAAAATCCACTTTTCCTTACCATTCAATTATTGTGAAGTATTAGATACATTTTTGTTTCAGTGTGTACAAACTTCCTCATGTACACTGCTTCAAAGCCTGGTGAAAAAAAGATATGGAATTCTTATTATTATGTTATTTTTTCACAAACTCATTGCTGTGTATTGCACTAAACTAAACCAAAACCAACAATTATAGCAATTTCTTCACAAAGTGTATCATCCTCTCGCCACCCCTACCCCACAATCTGTAATAAGATGTGCTTCAACAAAAGCCCTTAATAATTTGATGCATGAGCCATATTTACAATCTGCAAACTGGGCATAGTATTTTACTTTGCCATTTCTTATACAGCATGGTCATGAGAACCAAACTCTCACAGCTTATATTTGTTTTGATGTTTATACAAAATATTATAGAGAAAGTCCAGTGGTGTTTCTGTGTGTGTGATTTAGATTTTTAAAGTAGCTGTAACAATTTTAGTCATAACATTACAACATCATTATAATGTCTGCAGCGTGGTAGTTTATAGTGATGTTGAGTACTGGGGCATCATGCTGCAGACATGTAGCATCATGTCCCACCCAGTCACATTATCCTGACACCAGGCCAACCAGTTCTAACACTAACCTCTTAATGCTGTGTACAAAGCGAGGCAGCTGCTAGTACCATTTTTATAAGTCTTTCATATGACTCGGCCTGGGATTGAACCTGCAACCTCCCGCATCCAAGGCAGATGCTCTAGCTACTTTGGCCATCAGAGTGGTCACCTGACTCACCAATAGTGTTTAAATACTGAGGTCATGAGATTTAGCTATCATGTGACTAAACAATGTTACATGGCAAATTTGTTTCCAAACACTGACTCACTGGTTAAAATGTGTGCTTCATAGAATTACAAATTATGTTTTAATTATGTCCACAGGAGTCTGGCAATTTAACAATAAAATATGACAAAAATTTGTGACAACATGAAATAACCTTATCTATGTAGCAGAATCAGAATTTTATAGAATAGTCATTTGTTAATAAGGCAGAAGTAGATATTTTATCATTTTATATAATTAACATTCATTGACAGCTGAAAGAAAGAAAAGTCACCAGTTGCATTTATTGTGTTATTCTTGCTTTGTACACATTTAGTCAATTAGGTAACAATAAGCCAGGATTATCTGTTTAAGTTGTTTTATTCCCTCTGAGCAATTAGGCATTGGTAGTTTATTTTCTGTATTAACATTCAATCAATGTTAATATTTCCTTTTGTAAAGTGTACATTTTTTTAATCTTACGTTATTTTTTAAATTAAGCTATAAGCTGTTAGGGATTGCTACTGATCATTACAAGGTAGTAACTTGTGGAGAAGTTTCACTTAAGGAATAAGATGGAATGCATGGTATTTAATTGTCTGGTGATCTTAAAATCTATGTCCTGTATTTGTGCAGAAAAGAATGGTAGCAGAGGAAAATGCTATTATTTTAAAATATATCGGATCACTTTTGATATCCATTCTCATAAGTTGTAATACTAAATGCATTTAGATATTTTGTAATTATTATATTTTATTTCTTTGCATTTCCACATGAGTGTCTGATCTTGTTTCAAGAAAAATGTGACCTTGACCTTGTGCCATTTGACAAAGTACCTCAATTTATGATAAAATGTGTTTGATATATCAGTTTTTTTCATGTACTCTGTATATTTCTCTCTGAAATGTATAGTTTGTTCATATATATTCCAACAGATTTACCATATGTTGCTCAGCTTTTAGTACACCTTTGGTTATCAATCTGCTTATTCTTATTTCGGGCCTACCATTCTATGTGCCTGTCTGTCTGCTCACTATTTTGCTCTACAACTTGATTGCTTTGCACCTGTATACGTATGCATTTAGACTGATTTGGTTCACTATCTCTATATGGATAATCAATAAATATAAGAGGTATTTAGTCATTCTTATTGAATGAATGTACTAGGAGATGAATTAATATGTGCATGCAGAATTAAATAATGTCTTGATGATATTTTTATATATATATGCTTATTCTTGTTTGGGCCTACCATTCTGTCTACGTGCCTGTCTGTCTGTCTGCTATATTGCTCTACACTTTGATTGCTTTAAAAGTATTTCATTGTACTGTGCAGGGTGCAAAAAAGCAAGAGAAATATAACAATGTCGTTATTGACTTTACAAGATGCAAAAACTTGTTCACATGAAACCCATTTTTTAAAACGGACATTTGACTTGTTTTCCTTTTCTTGGAGCAAGAATAAGTGCTGTAACATCTATAGCCTGGAATGTTGTATTATCATGGTACATAATGTTGTTATCAGTACATATTAAAAAAAATCTATTATTGCTGCATTGTATCAAATTGTAAAGTTTGTCTGATTTTCCCTCTATTCCTATAAAAATCTCGGTCAATCCAATTGTGTTAATGTAAATAAAACCACATATGGTGGCTGACCCAGATTACCATACCATGGGGGAACAACTCTATATATACACGGTATTTACCTAAATTATGTATGGTAGCACGTACATATTATAATAAACACAAATTTCAACTTGGTGATAAGATGTAATGTTCATGCTTGCACTGGCTGAATATTTCCATCAAAATAAAGGATCCAATGACTAAATTGAATACATTAATGTCAGTTAAGTTGAAATCCATGATAACAACAGTAGAAATTAAAAATAAAAAATATGTATCACTTTGAATTAAGTGCAATGTGGGCAGAGAAATCTGTATATACAAATGAATCTATTATTAATATTATTACATGCATTATTATTACTGAAATCTTACTGATTTTAAAAATAGTTTAATTATTGCTTTCCTATTTATGTAGAGTAAGTAGGATCATCAGCAATGTTCTTTCAATTTTGGTCCATTTTGTCTACCATGAAATGAAACTGCAACCATAACCCTGTGAGGACATGTATATCACTATCAGTATATGACCTATAATCATCAAACATCAGACGATACATTGAATATATTTTGTAATCAAACCAATGCAGGTATAGCAAGTTCGACTGGAGTTTTGTATATGATGATCAACGTAACTGCATGCACTTTATAAAAAAGTGATGTTCATTCTTTTTCATTGTAAACTTATAAAAATGTTGACATTTTAGAGGAAATTGCGGTATAAGATAGTTCCGTCCTTACTGGGCAGAGAAATCTATATATACAAATGAATGTATTACATACGTAAACAACCGCTAGACGACGCGTGTCCAAAATTAATCGGAAAATTCCGTTTGCCGCGATAATACAGCGTTGGAATATACCATACATATTTAAAGGTTATTTCGTTTTGTCATACATTTTCGTTGTATTGTAATGATAAAACGACGGACTCCTGTATTATGTATAAGATTTATTGAATATATCTATGTACACAATTAAACCAAATATTCCTACCTGAAAATCAAAGATGAGAAGACAACTACCTGAATAAAACACCTACCGCCTGCTGACAAAATCTATCCAGATGAACGTCACGATCCCACCGCTGATAAGATAGCGATCAAAATAAAGGACAACGACCTTGAACTAGTCCTAACAGTTGATGCAATGACAGAATTATATAATGACAAAATATATAAAATATCCCCTAATACTAAAAACGCGCATAAAGTAATTTATTTAAAATAATCTTCCCAATCAGTTCGATTTCTATAATTCAATTGGGGACGTAACTCCAACTAGCTTTCGGTGCATTCGGAACAAAATCGTCTCCTCTCTTAGGTGGCGCTCTACAGTTTCGTATTTTGCATATAGAATTTTAAAGGAAAAAAAATTCTCGGGTTTCCTCACTGGTTTTATTGGCTATTTAAAAAAGACCTTGTATATATTAGGTATTGTTCAAGAACCTTTAATTCCATTTATTTATTTGGTGTATGATTGATGGGTGTAATATGGGTTATAGAGTATACAGCTTGGCCTTACTCCAGATGTGCATCTTTCAAAAAAAGTGCTAGCTCCACTTGGTCATTTTCACTTCCTGAACTTAGAGGTAAATTGTAAAAGAAAAGAGCCGATAATTTTTTTTGGTACATTTTATATATTTGGTAATTCATTCATTGCACTTTCAGAAGCTGGTATTGTCTAGTCTGGCAAAATTCATTTTCCCTATTTTAATAACTGCTAAGAATAGTGTACTTCAGACAAATTCAGGCTGATTTTTGGAGCACAAGGGAGCAGTCATTTTAGTCAGCAGTGTGCTAAGATCATTTACAATTTCCAAAAGTACAATATCCAGAGAAATGTCAGCCACATCACATCAAAGTATCATAGAGGTATGCCAACATTCTCTCCACTGTGCATGTTTTAAATGCAAACAACTTCGCCTTACATACGTCACTCTCTCAAAAGTACATAATAACTGGTGACCGACCCCTTAGCCTGATTCCCGGCCCCTGTAGGATCAGGGTGAAAACGGACCGGTACCAAGAAGGCCCACGACCAAAACGGACTAGTACTTAAAAAGGCCCGGTCCAAAAAGGCCCATTTATGTATCAATTACTAATTACTAGTATCATGTGTACTAAAAGTAACTTAATACGTAAATATCAAATTCTTGTTTTACTGTGAAATATCTATAACTAATGTACAGAAGAGAACCATTGTGCAGTATGTCACAATCGTACGTGAGTGATCATGAAATTAACTGCGACACGCTACTGCTTGTTCTTTATAAAATGAACAAAGTAGAAAACAACGCAAATTACTGAATGTGAGAAAGTTCAAATAAGGCAAATACTAATTATGAAAGAAAAACATTCGAAGAAAAGCGAATCAATAATACCTTTGTTATAATACTGAATACGAGTTAGTGTAACCCACGTGTGGCTTGTGCATGCCAACTTTGTCATGATAATGCCTTAATTAAGTAACGATGATTAAATTCATGATGGATAAATATTTTCATTTACGAAGACTATTGACTCTTTTCCTGTTCCACATACATAGCAGGGGGGGGGGAATCATACAACACTCAGGAGCGTCCCATTTCTGAAATCAACCCCTTCTACCAAAATGGCACCAAGGTCAAAATAATAAACCAAGGTCTCTAACCGGGTTAGCGTATTTTTTTTAATTATTTTCTTCTTGACTTTTGTGTGTCAAATTTTTATGCGTCCTCGTTCACCGACCCGAGACAACCACTTTTGGTCCTCGCCCCCACCCCACCCCCGACTGCTGTGTGCCTTGACACTAGGTGTCCGGGGGAGGCAAATCCTCCAACCTTAGCAAACCGTCAGATTTTTGGATTCGGTCCCCTGCCATGTGAGTGGGGTAAAAATGTGAGCGTAGTCTGTAAATAAATCAGTATATATCAATAATAACGGGTGATTCTTTGCTAACTATGGAATTTCATACTGCTAAACTAGCTCGAAAGCGACTTGAGGCAATCAAGAAATATCTCCCTGTCCGTGATTCTGTCAAGCAGCAACTACAACAAAGTCAGGAATCTCGGATGGAATTTGCGGAGGACGCGGCAGAATTATTTAAGCCCATCACAAAGACAACCGAGCCACTAGGGAAAATCGCGGAACGGGCCAAAAAAAAAAAAACCTGAAAAGATCATTCGAAAGACCTCTGACGGAAAATGGAAAATCGCGGCACGGACTAAAGAAACTGAGAAGATTCTGCGTGTGCTTCCAGTTGAAATAGCTGCTGTTCAACCATAGCAGATAATGGAGAGTCTCTCCAACACTGAGGCTGATATCGGTGCACTTCAGGATAGTATTCCAGCGCCTGATATAGAAGAAGAGAGGGTAATATTTAAAGTTGACCTAGTAGATAAATTAACCGAGGAGTGTCTTGCAGCTATCGGGGATAAAAAAACAATTACTTGATATAGCTGCGTTTGGATTTGACGAAAAAGAAAGATATGTGAAACCTGAGTATGTTAAGGATTTCAAAAATCGTGCTGATTGGCGTGTACACACACACACACACACACACACACACACACACACACACACACACACATATATATATATATATATATATATATATATATATATATATATATATATCGCATTATTTGCAATGCGCAGAAAGTCAAACGTGATGATGATGATTTTAACAATGTTAGTACAGCGATAGATGTGCGCATTGAGGAAGTAATATTAGCAAAGAAACAAAGACAAGAAGAACAGAAGCAGCAGCTCGAAGAAGCGAAACAAAAAAGAAACAAGAAGAAGAAGAACTGAAACGGCAAAGTGAGGCGCAAGAGAGCGAGAGGGAAAAAAACTAGAGGAATACAGTGAAGCGATGAAACTTAAGGAAGAGCGATCTGCAGCGAAGGAGTCCGACAAATCCTCAAGAGTAGGGAAAAAAAGCAGACGAAACAACCGGAAGTGGTCTCGTTACTCGCGGAAGTGGACTCGTTGTCCCATGCCCCAGTAACGTCCTTGCTGATGTTGATAGACTAGACATTCTAATCGGTGGAAGACAAGCCGGCAATACTTCCCCAGAAATCATCAACGAAGCAGCTGCTATTTGTCAGAGATTATTCACAGGTGGTATCATGAATATTAATGTTTATCAGTCCTTCATAGACGAAATTGTCTACGATTATCACAGCGACTAATGCAATTAGATCAGTGACAAGAAAATAATAGGATCATACGTAATGCTCAACGTAGACCTGTAATGGTCAGGGTGATACATTCACGATTACCAACATATAAAGCGATCTACGGAAATGGACTCGGTGATGTTGTTTCTGGTCTATTCAGAACGGTAGCCCCAATGGCGATCCCGATTGCAAAGCAACTAGGAATGAAAGCTATTGACTTTTTCGTGATAAAGGTATGTACTGATGGTGATGTTGCTAGTAAAGCATTCTCAGCAATCAAGGATAAGCTAGCACGATTAATAGGACGAAAACCTCAGCCAGTAAAATTGCCCAGCACTGAAGTGATGCCTGCAAATATTAGTTATATAAAAATCAAGCTGCAAATGAACGGTTGAAAGAATTAGCTGGTGAAGAAGCTCAGAATATAACTGCAAGTCTGATAGCAGGAAGTGGTCTTCGTGTTAGATGATAGCAAATATAATAAGATGTTCAAGCGTGTATCTGATCTCGCATTTGACTTGGACGCGTCAGTCCTCAAGGATGAATCGGTACGTAATTTTCAGTACTATTCTTATGAAGCACGAGAACCAAACCAGCGTGGAAGAGTCGAATTACAAGTCCAGGGTACATCAAGATATATTTTGCCCGCTGAGGCATTCATTGAGTTTCGGGGTACACTCTTGAAGGATGATTATACCATATATGCAGCAAATGAACGAAGTGGGTTTGTCAATAATGGTGTTATGGCGTTTTTCAACAGTGCCAGATATATCGTTGATGGAAGAAAAATCGAAGCATGCCTCGATAACCTTAATGTTGCTACGACAATTATCGTACTGGCCCGATACAGCGATGGCTGTTCACGGTCTGCTGGTCCATCCATGATGTTCGTGAAGGACATTACTGATCACCCTGATGATATGCAGCATCTCATGGTACAATTAGCACAGGCTAGTTCCGAAGTTTCAGCAGCTGGAACGATATCACGGCCCGCTGCTGCTTTGGCGACACTGCAGAATGTTAATCCAGAATTCAACCTGGGATTTGCAGCACGACGATCTCAGATTAATGCTGATGGTGAATTCTCATGCGTGATATCACTGTCACATATCTTCGGATTCTGCAGACATGTCAGAAAAGTTATTTTCTGCGCCAAGCACAGAGTAGCACTGGTTCGAAAGACCACGGACAACGATGTTATGTGGCGTGCTGGGATTGGTGGGTTTGGTGCTGGTTAAAGTAACACCAACAAAACTAGTACTATGGATGCTCACGATGACTCCGTCGTGATAGAAGAACAACGGCTGCTTTTCATGGACTCCGGCGGTAAATCAACACTGTCGTGGCTGACGATGACGACAGACACAGCTCCAGGTACAGCAGGAATATTTTCATGGCAGATCGCATCTCAGCAAGGAATTTCAGCACCACGACATATATTCGTGGCATTTCAGTGTGTCACCAGGTATAACGATCAGACAGCAAGCCCAATGGTGTTTGATAGATTAGCGGTGTCTACGATTTCGCTGAGGATAAATGCACATCAAGAACCATCTTAAGACATAATATTGAATTTCTACCAAAATAATGTTGCACGTGCTTATCATCGGTTGATGACATTCATGAGGCGTGATCAGAATGCTGATTCTGGTTTGCAGATATCACAGTGATTTCTAGACATTGTATCCAATTTATAGCTATTCGCTGGAACATCTGGATTTATTCAGACAGTCTTTGATGTGCAAGTTCTAGCTACTGTCGGGCCTGCGCCAGCAGGTGGTTATATAGCAATTGCTGCTATACTCTCAGACAAAACAATGCTGCTCGAGGGCGTTGGTGGACGGATGGAAATCATTGATGCCCCAGTGGAGAATTTGTGATCGCAAGCAATCGGGTAATTAAATCGCCGATGATATTATAATGTCATATCAACACGTGAATATTACTCTGACCTCTGGTCAGATTAAAAAGCTACAATCAGCATCGCAAAAGAATTCTGGAATAAAAATATTACTGAAATCAGCAGCTTTGCAAGGCCCAAATAAATTATCACTGACAGGACGTCAGCTCAGGCAATTCAATAACGCCAAGAAATCAAAGACCGGTGTTCGATTTGATCTTTCTGCGAGTGCATTAAGGACACAGCCAAGATGGGTGGTATATTTCCATTTCTTGCAACTATACCAGCGCTGATAGCCGCTGAAGCCCCAGCTGTTGCAAAAGCAGGTGAACTTGGTGCCGTTGGAACTGCCACTGGGATGGCATTAAAGAAAGCTACAGGATACGGACTAAAGACTTCCAAAATAAAGGGGGCGGGTTTTCGACTACCAGGAGTTCGTGGTACGGTCGAGACCTGAGACTGCCCGGGACATTTAGCTAAACGCTTTGCGTTTCGAGCTTCCAGTGTCCAATTCTGATTTACTTGATGCTGCTAAGAAATTAAACATAAAAAACTTCAAAGGTGTTTTTATGCGTGATCAATTAACAAACCAACCAAATATCCAAGAAACCGGTATCATTAATCTCGAAGGAAATTCTCGTTCGGGCACTCGCTGGGTTGCATATGTGGTTGATCCACGTGGAGTTGTTTATTTTGATTCGTATGGACTGGCACCACCGAGAGAATTTTTTACAGTGTATCAGCAGAAATAGAATGCATAGCACTCCGATCTTGTATTCAGCATTACCAACACAGACATTAACAGATCCACCTATATGTGGACGTGAAGCACTCGCCGTGCTTGACGCTGTGTCACGGTCCCTGACATAGACAGGGGCACCGCCACATAAAGTCGTGCATGAGTATACCACCAGTCGTTTTAAACAGGTCTCAGTGTAATACACAGTGGTAGATATTTACGGAAGATCTGCGAAAGGCAAGCCCCAGGGTAACTTATCCAAATATGCAACCCTCGTCCGCCTAAACTTTGTTCAGGGATATCACCTTCTCATACTGATATCCAAACAATCGCTCAGTAAATGTCCTACAACCGTAAAACTCAGTAAACTTAATAGCTGACATGTCCCCCCCCAAAAAAAAAAAAACAATTCCGTGGGCACCCGTAGGTATTATGGACATGAATTTATATATATTTGAATAAACTTCAAGAAAAGAATCCGGTTGTCAAGAGCGTTATTGTGGAATTCACTGCCAGCTTATCTGAAAGTTGAAATCAATCATGAATACATTTTCCTTAGCCAATGTACCAACATATTAACCTAGATAGTTAACATATCGGAACCTTGGCTAGTGAAGATGTACCGAATAGTAAGAATTGTTACAAAAAGTACCTTGTTGAACCGAATTTTATTTCATGTTTTATTATAAATATGCACGTGTGTGTGTGTGTGTGTGTGTGTGTGTGTGTGTGTGTGTGTGTGAGAGAGAGAGAGAGAGAGAGAGAGAGAGAGAGATCCAGTGATGAATTTGTGAAGTGTACACGAGTTTTAAGAATAACTTTGATTGTGCCTCTTCATTGTTTATTATTATTATTATTATTATTTGTTTATTACATCATGCAGCCCCTGGATTATAATGCACGTAAATCTTGAAGATTTCAAAGTAAAACTGTAACCATTTAAAGTAAGTTATGCATGTTATGTAGGCATTCGGTACCGATTATTTCAGCTACACGTGTAATTTTTTTACAAATTTTTTAAAATAGAATTTGAGGTAATCTACGAATGAGGCCATTGACATGAGAATTACTACAGGCATCAGGTTTAGTGTTTATGTGTGTCTGGTACAGATGTAGCAATATCAACTTCAAGATGGTTGAGGGGTACTAAAACCACTGGGCAAGGGAGAGTTTGGGGTTTTTGTTGGTTGAATGTAAAAACTATCAATTGTTCAAGAAATTAATCCGAATAAATTAATAAAAACCTGAAAAGCATCATTTCCGCAAAATAACATTGTTTATTTTTTATTTGTACTTTTGGTGAATAAATATTCTCATTGTTCTGCAGTCTGTGTTATTCCAATGAAAACTCGCCAATAAAACTGCCCATTGAGACCTTAGCGCACCCCGCTTAGTCATGAATGTTTGTAACTTGTAGACAGAAAATACAGGAAAGCACATGACTCCGACAGAATCTAGCCCATTTGCAACTTCGAGGAAGTTCCTGTAGCAGCAGGGAGGGTGAACCCTACAAAAATTAGGAGGGTCCGTTCGCAAAAATAAAGGTTCGTACAAAGTTTTTAAACTTAATCATGTCCTTATCCCCTGAACACCAAGTTTGATGAATATTTCGCAGAGTACCTGTATCGAACTCCATTAAACACAACTAAAATATTGCAGTTATAGCTGATCACTTTAGGTATTTGTGTATATCGTTGAGTAACATAAATCACTTCAGTATTTTTGTGTCTGCATCAAGAAAATATCCGAGCTGGATTTGATTGTTTGTCAAGCATCACATCATCGTATACTACGAGATTATTAATAAATCCATCTAGGTCATCCACAGATGGGGCTTCATCAATATCGGTGATAAAATTAATAATATCATTACCATCCTCGTCCAACTATCTGCGTTTTCATTAAAATCTTTAAGTACTTCATAACATCGTTGGTCATCTACAGATGGTGCCACTAAATATAACGTATCCCACTTGAGCCATCTCATTATCAGATTAAGCAACAACTGAGTTTTACCACTTCCAGATGGACCAAGTATAATTGCTCTGATAGAATTTGGTAGCGCTGGATGATGCTTAACTGGCTCTTGTTTTCGTGTCGCTGAAAAGTCAATGATATCCATGTTGTACAAATATATAATAAATAATATGAGTTTATATTGCGTTCGATGCAGAGCACCCACCCCCACCAATGGATTAACAACAATAATAACAAAAAATAAAAACCGCGCACTTACAGGTAAGTGTGTGAAATGTGGTCCAAAAAAAAATACAAATTTATTTCGTCCTTGACACAGTCAGATACAAAGACAGGTGGTGATATTGCTGCTTCGTTGGGAAAATTACCAGGAACTCCATGGGCCAAATACTCTGGTGAGAAACGTCTTCCTGGCTATAATTATTGTGGTCCTGGAACTCGTTTTGATATCCGACTCGATAACCAAGACCAACCAAGACCTGGAGAGTATCCAATAAATGCGATTGATCAAGCGTGTCACGTTCATGATGTTGTGTATAAAAATAAAGATTTACAACAACGACATATTGCAGATGTGAAGCTGAATTCCATAAAAAATAAATCTCTCAGAGAAAAACTTGCTAGCTTCCTAGTAAAATCTGCGATGAAAGGTAATCTAGTGCTAGGGGCTGGTAATTAATCAACTGATTATTGAAATAATGGAATCGGTTTATTATAGCCCAAGAGGATATTGGAGGGGTAAAGCAGCGATTGGTAAACTTGCTGATGCAGCAAATGTCTCACGTTCTGTTGCTGCAAATTGGTTAGGACGACAGGCAATATGACAAATCTATCTACCACCGTCTAAAAAAATTCAGTACGCGTATTTTGATGTCAGCACTCTCAATGAAGTTCATCAAGCAGATATTTTGTTTTTACCGCACGATACCATTAAAATTGGCAGACGTCAATCATGCACATACAAATACACGTTAACTGTCGTTGATGTTGCAAGTAGATATAAAGAAGCCGAAACACTATCAACAAAGACAGCAGCTGAAGTTGCATCTGCGTTTGAACGAATTTTTCAACGAGGACCCTTGCGATGGTCACAATTGCTACAGGTTGATCCTGGCAAAAAATTTCTTGGTGCAGTATCATCGTTGATGAAAAAACATAACGTTAAAATCAGACGAGGTTACACTGCAATTCATCGCGATCAGGCAATCGTTGAATGATTTAATCGAATACTTGCTGAGCGGTTATTTGGGTATCAGTATGCGAAGGAAATAGTTCAGAAAGACAAGAGATCTCGTGAATGGGTTGCAAGATTACCAAGTGTGATAGCTGCGTTAAATAATGAAATTACTCGTGCAACTTCTATGAAGCCTGCCAATGCAATCACAAGGAAACATATACCAATACAACGACACGACTCTTCCTCTCAACCAGTACTAAGTAATGTGACTGTAAGATATTTAATGAACCTGGTGAACTTGAAGTGGGTAAAAAAAAAAAAAGAGCAACTTATCCAATTTGGAGTGTGACCACACATAAAATCTCCAGCGTGGTAAGATCCACCGGTGGACCTGCAATCTACAGACTAGATTCAACTGCTCCTCAGCATAGATTTGTACGCGAACAATTACAAGTAATTCCTGCAGACACACAATTACCACCGCGTTCACTTTTGTAAACTGGCTCCTCGACGTCGATTACATTCAAGACAGGTCAACATCACATTTTCGCGTGTGTGACCAAGACTACTATTAACTCTATCCACGGTAAACTGTCTTGGATTATTATTAGAGTACTGCCACAACAAATTACAGTTACAGCTCTCCCAATGATTATTCTGTCGTTGTTTTAGTGTCATAATAAATTCAGCATCGAGATCAAAGTTGCGATTATTTTTTTTGTCAGATTGCTTGTAACCAAATAATTTTTTCTTGATCACGACGAAGTCGATATTAACTACATCATCGCCATTACTAACAGTTTTGTTTTTCATCAGTTCCAGGAATCTCAACTTAAATATTTTGTCGTCGAGTATCTGCTGGGCGATAACAAAGCGGCACAGGTAAATCAGAAAATTTTTCCTTGTGTAACAGAAATAATTTCCTTTTAAGTGTATCACGAACTATCTTTCTACTTGCAACTATCAAATCAGCAGGCCTCTATAAATTCCAAAAATCATTTATATGTGTTTCTGGGATTACTAAACGCATTATCTCACATTGTATTTTTTCTGGCTGTAGTCTGATTAGCTTTTTAAATTCCTTCAGTGGTTCGTCAATAGCTCTATGATCATTAGTTGTCTCCTCATAATAATCTACAAACGTTTTTAACCATTCATGCGGAGACTGTCCAACAAAAGGTGGCGGTTGACTATGATCACCACACATTATCACAGCAGTATTTTTCGTTAATAACCAGTCAAGAAACGTTTTTAATACTTCAAACGATACCGTACAAATTTCATCCCAGATAATAATCTTAGGGATATATTTTTCACCCATCCGCGACGGAGTCCATGCCTCTCCACACCATGTGAAGAAACTATGATAAGCTTGAGATTTTACTCGTCTTTCGTTCATTTCTCTAGCAAGTCTATGTGTGGGTGTTAAAACAATCATATCTGAACTTCTAAATAATTTAATTGCGCCCGTTGTTTTACCACTTCCAGCACACCCATTAAGATAAACGGTTTTATGCCTGGCCACAGGATCATATACCGATGGTACTAGCGATTTTAATACTTGATTGCTATTCTTGTATTATGTTTTCTTAATCTCAACATCGGCAGATTCAGAATAACTTGATGTTTTCTCGTTTTATTCTCCATTCGCCCAATTATGCATCAGAGTCCGATATGCAATTGTTCTAGCAATCCTGCATATTTGTTATTTATATAAAATGAATCTGTGGCAACTCTCTCCACGGTATCAGGAAATCTGTTTATCATCGATAATAAGTTTATCGAAACGTTTGCTAACATCGAAGATCTTAAATGGGTAAACTGCGTTGACTCACCATCAGTATAACTCACAATTGTACCTAATTTAGTTCCATCCGACAACCAAGCATTACTTCGACTTATAAATGTATTTTTCTCCGTTGTATCAGCGATTATAAAATCAAGTTCAGCATTGTCCATAATTAATCTTGTACATGTTCGTTTATGATCACATGCACCACCTTGAGTAAACGTACCGATTATTTTTCTACCGAGACCCTTTGCAACTTTATTTTCATATTCAGTTATATCAGGACTTTCATCATCAGAATATTTCTTTTGTTGTGGTAACCAGATTTGTTTTTGTGAATGATACGATATTATCGCTTCACTTACAACCAACTATATTAAAATTTTATTATCAAGCCTATATCTTAATAGTACTATTGGAGCCCAATATTTTTCTGAGAAATGTCTTCCAAACCACGCATAAACAATCGGATGGAGATTTTCCGTAAACGAAAATGACTCTATACAAGCAAATCCAGTTAAATTAAAATCTGGCAGGGGTCCATTTATAACAACTCTGGTCATCTCGTGTTTTGGATGTCCAAATCTCTTAAAGTATTCAGAACACTCTCCGTATCCAAGAAAACGTCCAGGATAACATGCAACCATATCAACCGAGATAACGTTGTAATCGTATTTGATATTCCACAATCCGCTGTGTCCGTATTCGACGCAGCTGCGTTGGAAATCAACAAGAAATTCCAATCGTGTTGGTGACCATGAATTTCACCTGAGCAGCGTGGGCAGCAACTGACGGAACGGTAAAACAATTATTCAGTAATTGTTCAGCCCTGTTATCGTCATTAGCATATTTCAGAGCAAGATTTTTCATTTCTTCGTGGAGTGATTCTGTACGATAAATTTCTCCGTTAGGTCGTTAAAACTGATCGTAATCCACAAATTCTGAACTCTGAGATAACTACACGGACACAAGGCCACTCTTACTGATATTTCCGATAAAATCAAATATATGACCGTTATAAAATTTAACTGTTCTTTTTCGTGGAAATATTGTTACCGCAGATGTCCATGCGTGTGCGTTATGATCAATAAGCTCTATGGAAGCTCCATTTTTTATATTTCGATTCGTACAAAATCTTTCCGGTTAACGTCTTCACTCTTATTGGAAATCTTTATGTTTTTTCCAGCTTAGCAACGTCGCTGATAAACGCTCCGGTATCTTTAACTGTTTCTGCCCACGTATTTATTTTTTTACGTCGTAAATCCGTTAAATCGTTTCCACGTATTGCGTTTATGAAGTATTCGGTAACTCGCTCAGCTACACAATTTATCCTTGATAGTTTCATCGGTTTGAGATCATCGACGCTAGGTTTATTATTTATCAGATGCAACGCATAAACAACTGCAGTTACAGGATACGCTCGTTCATAATATGGTTTGTCAATACCAGTCAATGTTCCCGGTTTGGAATTTTTATTTAACGTGACAATATTTCCGGTGTGTCCTGACTGTGTCAGGCGGACAGGGTCACGTTTGTCACGGATAATCCAAATATCGTCGTCTGTCTCTACAATAAATTTTATATTGCTGATCGTCGAGATAGTTAATAATTCTTCCTGCGCGCGAATCATTCATTGCAGCATCGAAGACGCTTTTGATTCTGAATTTTGACCCACGTATGAGCAGCACCATCGTCGCGAAATTCCTTCTTGGCTTTACTGATACGATCAGTTATATCACTATTCACCAAAACTAGATACTGCATCGACAAACTAAATTTAGGTTTCGACAGCTTGTCAAGATCGAATCTGGCTTTAGAAGGCTTAATTGCGGATAATCGCTCAAACTCTTCCATATTATAATTAAAACAAATATATATTTAAATTAAAGTATAATTATATATATAATGATTCAGGCAAACAGTAACTGCAGGTTGCTCATGATTGGTCATGCAAAGCGTTCGGCACGGGATTCTAGGACCACAACCGTGTTTATGGTGTGGTGTTGGGGTCAGAGAAGAAACTCAGTTGTGTGTGCAATGCGGTGTTGAAAAAATACAGAGAGCTGAAACGATATTATGATAAAAAAAAAAATAACGCCGATGGAGTCTAATCTCCTATAGAAACCGTCGAAGATTATCTCGCCAGATTTTGAAAATAACGATTTAGACAAATAATATTATTATACAAATGGAACAAAATGAATTTGTAACACATCCCATCATCAAGGATTATGAAGCATCTCGAGATGTTGTAATCAGGAACTGTCGATTAAAAAAACCAGTTGGTTTTGTCATTAATACTGGTTATCTCATGTTCTATGCTGGGGATAAAAATGTTATTTATCTCAGATATTATCTACGAATGTTATTATGGAATAATCAAAGATGAACTTGTGATCGAACACATCAATGGCAGAAAATTTCATAATTCTTTAAATAATTTGCGAGTTGTTACAAAAAGTCAAAATTGCAAACTTGGAAATACTGGCGGCGGTAATAGTTACGCAAGAATTATTAAGTCTTTAAATGTAGAGACAGGCGAAGAAATAATATTTCATGTATGCAGCTGCTAAATATTTCGATATTAAACGTGCTTCGGTATATCGTGTCGCAAATAATAAAACCAAATCTGTATTTTCAAATAAATATGATCAGCGAATCACGTTTCAGTATCACACACACGAAGAGAGTGATAACTCCGTCAAGCAAAGCTCTCTCTGATAGAGTAATTAAGCATTTGTCCCGCTTGATTACATAACTGTGATTCTTTTTTTATGTGTCGATTCAGTAACTTAATTGTCTGTAGTCAGTGGATCAGTATAATTTATAACAGAAAATGATATCTACACCTTTTCACTCTGATAAATTCAGATTGTTCACAAGTTTGATATATACATGCAATCCAGGTAGGTTATTTTTAGATCTTCAATGT
>JAECUM010055927.1:0-14220 GCA_016617855.1 Megalonaias nervosa | reverse complement strand
TTTCAAAAATTTGGCCTGAGGAATTTTTTAATATACCTTTTAAGAAGCAAGTTTAAGTGGAAGAACACTTTGTCAAATAATATTACTGAGGAATCGAGTTTGTTTAATAAATCTGAGGATAAAACTGATAAACATTTCCAACATAAAGGTAGACATATCACAGAGCACATCAGCTGCTTTGAACATGACGCAAAGAATTACATCTTGTTACAATGTTGTTGTTGTTGAGACTTTTTCATTACTGGGGCACGTGCTGGGATTTGTATCCGTTTAACTTTTAGATTCTTGTTTCTGTTCAAGTAGAAAATAAAGAAAAGAAAACAGAACAATATTGTTCATAAATTTATATTTTTTTAAAAAGCAACATCTAAATGATTCTTAAAAATCTATTCCAAATTTTAGAAAGAGACTGAATCTTCGTTTTTTTAAATATATACTTAAATTATCACCTTTCAAGTTCAACGCGTCAATAATTTTTTTGTAATGAGAACATAAAAATAGAGAGTTTGAATGCATTTTTAAATTAATGAACTTTCTGTATAAAATTGAATGTATATAAGTACTGTTATTCTGTGAAATCTGATCTGAAATTGGCTTGAAAGTATAGTGTGTGTTCATTAAGTATGGTGTATGAAAAAAGGGTCACCTACTGATCCAAAACCTATGTTCCATTAGAGAAGTAAAGAAAAATCCACGTGCCTATGACTGTATTTTAAATCCATTCATATGCCCTATATGACATTTTTAAAATTCAAACCTAAAGAGTAAATCAACATCTCAGCAATGCAGACAGACCGATGACACAGTTGCACAGTATATATCTAGGTCTAGTCATTTGGGAATATTTCAGAGAATTACATGCATAATTCACATTCTTAAAAGCATAGATTCAAAAAATTTAAAAGAATGTGTGTGTGACTAAAAAGGGTATATTCTATAAATACAAAACCACATAACTACTCGTTTGATACGACGTAGAAACATTGGTCTTGGCCTGAAGGCCTCGACATGTACCTACGCCGCATCAAACTCGTTCTTTCCACCCACTCGGAACAAAACACTTATGTAATTTTGTCTATATACTTACGATCCTTCATGTTCAACACGTGTCACGTATGCCAACGCGGTGGCCAAAATCCAACTTTCGGAAAAGTTTCGGATTAAAAAAAATGTCATGTGTTAGTTATTTACTAGCGTGTGTGAATGTGTTAAGTATATGTATTCTTTTGTAAGGCTGCGAATTATCCTACGATTTTCAGGAGCACACTTATTCTCTGTCTGAACTTAAACGTAATTTTCCCAAGTCCACAATATTTTCTCGTATGTTGAGTAAATGTGTTTTACGTTTACTTGCCCTCTTTGATAAATATCTCACCCGGGTGTTGTCATCCCACTCAAAGTTTCCCTGACTTTTATACCGATAGTGTAGCTAGTAAATTGTTGACTTCAGATCTTTACCAATATGCTCTCGAATGCCAGCATTATGTTTATAACAGTATCATCTATAATGTAAGCTTAATCATCCCACTTTTGTTACAGCTTTCGGATTGCGACTTATACTAAAATTAACATACATATAAATAATTCATCTACTATATCTATTTCCAACTATTCACGCTTAGTGGTTAAACCGGCCCTGATTCCCGCCATAGACACCTCTCCGAGCCTAGTCTGGTTCCCTGCTTAGTATGCTCCCTGCGTTGCACTCCGCTATACTTAGTCTGGTTCCCTGCATAGTATGCTCCCTGCGTTGCATTCCGCTATACTATTCATTCCATTACTCGATCTCAATCCAAGCCTCCAGCAAACCCTCATAATGAAGGCTAGTGTTTTGGTTTTAATTAGTGCTAGTTACACATGAACAGAGGGATCCTTTACCCACCCACCCACCCCGTGCCCTTCTAGATTTCTCCCCTCTGACTCTCTTCACAATTCTTAAACAATTTCTTTAAACTGTGTTGTTTTATATTGACTCCTCTTATTTCTAATGTTTATATAATCTAACATAAAGTCATGAATGACGTTTTATCTCTATTTCCAAAAAAGGTGATATCCGAAACTGAATAAGTCCTTTTACTGCAAAAACATGTACCTTTTTATTTACAAAGTGCCCCTGAGTCATTCAACCAAATTACCACTCTCTTTTAAGGAACTACTAGCTAAATCATGATTAATCTTTGGCAAAACCTGTGCTGTTACATAGAACAATATATTAATATCAATGTAAAATTGATCAAAGAATTTATTGGAAATGGAACATTGAGATGATGCTGTCTAAATTGTTCAGTTTTTGGCAACATTTGCCCCCTTCCCCGCCTCTTCATAGACGGAATTTGGTATTTTGGTATTGATCTTTGGCCAACTAAGGCTATCACCTAATATCAATTCCGACGTAATAATTATCAGGTAATCGATAGCAAATGGAATGTCGTACATGATGCAGTCGAAATGTGCAATATTTGACAAAATATCGTCACTTTCGCCCCTTCGTAGAAGAGGGTTGTTATATCGATCCTAATATTTGACAAAATTTGGGTTGTCATGGAAAATGATATATACGTATTTATGTAAAATTGATCAAGGAATTCATTGCAGCTAGAATATTTTAGATGACGCAGTGTGAAATTGGCAATATTTGCAAAAAAATCGTTAGCCTCACCCCTGGTAAAATGGGGAAGATATTTTCGTCTTAATCTTTGGCAAAATTAAAGCTGCCGTGCATAACCTCATATCAATTTCGACGTAAAATTTATCAAGGAATCGATTGGAAAAGGAATTTTTGAGATGACATTGTGGGAAACGTGCAATATTAACAAAATATTGTTGTGTGTATCCCTCTACTTCGTCTTCGCCTAATTGTAGAAATATTTGTAAAAATACCTACGTCGCCGATTTGCTGGTTAAGCTTGAACACAAGATAACGACTGATATAGTTCAAATCGAAAGTATTAGTAAAGTTCGCATTGTGTCACTAACAAAGAGAATATTAAAGGAATAAATGTGCCAGAGTTAGATTAACGAGATCTCTCCATGCGAGGCCATTTGTTTTGATCACGTGACAATATGGTGTCGGCATTCACCTGACTTAGTATAGCGGAGTGCAATGCAGGGAGCATACTAAGCAGGGAACCAGACTACGCTATACTAAGACTACTCCCAGCCTCCCCCCCCCCCTTTAAAATGCTAAGGTGACAGGGTACAGTTTCGTAAATTGACCTCTGGCAAATTTCTTAACTTAAGGCTATGGTGTGAATTTTTCAGTTATTATTGTTTACTAATTAAAGATATGGATATATTTGTGAACTAGATGTTTTGGGCTTGTGTTGTTCTTGAAATTGATGTCAGTCATGTTGTAACGGGGGACTTTAAACATTAAAGCCTCCTTAATTGATTTGGCGATCGTTAACTAGGGAATGACCTCCCACGGTGTTATTGCCCAGTGTGGACGGATAGATGGAACGTTAACAGATAGCTGAGCAAGGCTATTGAAAGAAATAAACAACTACGAGCCCCCTTTTCCAATAAATAAAAATAAATTTAATCAATTAGTACATAACCAAAATTTCACTTTCCAATCCAACAGATTTACTAAAATAAATGTAATTAATTAATACATAACCAAAATTTCACTTTCAATTAATACATGACCAAAATTTCACTTTTCAATCCAACAGATTTACATTGATAGAATTTAGTCGCAGTGTTCAATTTACATCATATTACGAGTAGTGAATTTAGAGTTAAATTCCACGCTTGACAGCATCACCTGGCGTCTGTCTCCTCTCGTCTGGTTTCCACGTCTAATGCGTGCGCTTTGGTCCTCTTTCTGACCCCTGATTATTTCGACCTCACTTAGATGCGGAGTTCCCCGACTCATCGGGTTTTCCTTTTCCTTCTTTTCTCCTTTCTTCCTTCCTTCCTTCTTCTTTCCTTCTCCCTTCCTTCCTTTCTGAGGAGGGTATAAAGCTGCTTCCTTAAATACGAGAGTATTACGAGAGCTAGTTATGTTTTCACCCACTTCTCTGTATATATATATATATATATATATATATATATATATATATATATATATATATATATATATATATATAAACTCTTTGTTCGTATTCAGATTGGCAATTCACACTGCACAAATTCTGACATAATGTGATCTTAACAAATAACCGTCCTTACAAATTCCTGTATTTCGGTAAGATACGCGCTATATTTGCACAAATGACCTTAGCTTGAAGTTCATTGCCCTCGCCGCATAGCAATTGATTAGGAATTACCACGTGTTCTCTAAAGACACATGCAGCCGTTTATACCAGCATACATTGCTACACGTCTTATTTACATTTGACTAGTCAATTCGTCCAATAAGATAAATGTTCAATTACTTATGGAATAATATTCACTAAATCTAGCTACAATAACCAATAACCTGCAAGATCATTTAAGCATTGCGAAATCATATATAAATACACAATTGTCACTAACTCACGATAACAATATCATCCTACACAGGAAATCAATTTAGGTAAACAGAAAAAAAGTATGACACATCTGCATATTAGGGTTAAGTCATAAATCTCTATGAAATACTGCATATTTGAACATTCTTTGGGTTACATCATAAATCCCTTTGAAAATACTGCACATTGAATATCTGATTACATGCAATCCGTCAATTCTACCAATGAACTAACTGAAAAATCAAGAAATAAATTGCATACAACTCTCATCAACAGATACATCTGAACTTGAATAATCGAGACATAGCATGAATCATAAGCATATCAAACACATTTGCATAAAACAAACAAATGAAAATAGAATATTATATTGAAACTAAAATTGCGTACCTTAATGCTGTTCTTTCTTTCTTCCCACACAATCGTGTGTCAGATCTCTATAGCATGTCTTCCTTTCCAAGACAGCTATCTGACCTTTCTTCGTTAACGAGGGAAACACAATTCTATTGTTCCCACGGAGTCAATCTGACTTCTTCCAAGCAAGATTCTCGACTAAAGAAATTTGACTAAAGTTGCTCCTATAAGTTCTAAGTCTCCCAAAGTGTACACCTTAATTCTTTACTGACCAATCGAAAGGAACTGTTCCAAAAATTCTCCCCTAATAATCACGTCTTTCATCGGATTTCACCAGTCTAAAATGTGCTGCAATTAGCTTTCCTTTGAAGATCAATTATTTGACATAAAGTCCTCTCCCGACTGATACGGTTGTAACTCTATGTACGCTGTGTCACTATACCATTACGATGACTCGGTCATGTTTTCTGAAGCTTAACGTAGACCCTTTTATGTTTCAGAGATGAAATAAGAGAAATATCAGTGAACTTTCTCAAGACCTTTTGGCTTGACTAAGCTAACTTCAATGCACGATTTATTCACATTAAGTTTCAATAAGTCTTCAAAATTCGCCACATTACACATGTACACCTTCCGTAGTTACTCTGCAGTATGTTGATAGTGAAATACCAATAGTCGGCTAGGAAGAAGAGCTAGCCTCCCATAGCCGTAAACACATGGGTTTGGGGCAAGTAGAATATCTCAAAAACGGCTTGGATGACAACTATTTTCAATTGCATCAGCCTGTTTAGTACACATTGTTTTGCAGAAATGTCATCTAGGAAAAGGCCTTGTGTTTGCACTGTGAGCATCACATGGTGTCAAAAATGACCTTCGGACATGAAAATTGCAGGTATAAATTTGGGGTTGGGGTGCATAAACTTCTTCTGCTATGAACTGCCATTGACTTCTCTGGTCAAGTAGATAATATTCTTATGCTTTGTTCTAATATAGGTATCTAAAAATATGGACCTTTTTGACCTCACTTGTGTATTTGACTTTTTATGATTTTTTTATACTAGGTCACTGACTGCGGCATTAAATTTGTATATAAAAAGTGGCCCCTGCCCCCTAAGGTAAAGAGAGAGATAACGTTATTGAGTTCGTTGCCTGAATGCTCGTATATTACGTGTTTCGTCTATTTATAACTCTGCTTGCTGAACTGGGATCACGCGTACCCAATTACCAAGGTTATATTTCAACAACAAAACAACAACAGAAGAAAACAATGCTATATAACAAATACTGCCTCTATATTCTACAACACACCGAAACCCAGATGTGATTTGTTTTGTCCAGAAAAGGGCAAGCTACCTAACTCATTCGAACAGGATAATAACGCAACGAAAGACAATAAATTATATCTTGAGACCTCGGTGAAATGTTTCGATAGTTCTGCCGATTGAGCTAATGTGAACACGAGGTTCAAAGGGGTGAAATTTTCAAACGACCATATAGCAACATAAGTATGAATATCGCATGTTGATAAATGTTCACAAAAGGTATAATCTTTGTGGAACCACAGTCGAGTACCTTCTTGGTTTATCTTTAAAATGGTAGCATTTTGTTTGGCAGACTTTTTTCCGCAGTCTTTTGTGAGAGTTGGTCTCGTGCTTGAAGGGTGTTGATACCTAACCTGAAGGACTACAGCCTTGCCTGACAGCAATGCCACGCGAAGAAAACGGGGACACGTTATAATATATGTTGTTCTCCATATTCAAAGAGAAAATCCAGACTTCAAACTTGTTAACACTATCATCATTAAATTCTAAGCTGTTGTAATTTTCAGTGTTATGGCTGATCATATAATTAAAATATATGCCGAAATTTAATTATGATAGCCGTATCCAAACTGAACAAACTGAATTAACTCCCTTTCCGTCCCAGTGACACGGCATTGGCACATCTATGCAATCTTCTTTCATAGTCAAGGGTCGTCGATTTTTTTCGTTCATCATCAGCCTTGGCTAGCGAAGATGATTTCGTCAGTGATAATGGTTTCGATTTACAGGTTTCTATTCAAGTCTACATTCCTCAGATTTCTTTTTTTTATTTTATATATATATATATATTTATTAAAATAAATGTACATTATATATAATTAGATGGCTATTAATTCAAACAAATATGTAATATAATTCTATATTTTCAGTATCGGTAATTCAGATCTTCTCAATACAAGATTTATACAAAATGCATAAACGATCCGCTTTTTCAATCGTGATCTTTTAAATATAGGCGGCTTGTTTCACAAACAACAGATAAATGGCAGAACGTGTTAACTGACAACGTCCTGCCATATATACTTCACAGCTAATGACTGACTTTGTTTTTAATGTTCGTAGGTATGTTGGATTATGTGAAATTACATAACACAAATTATGCGATACTTTTTGACAGAAAATGAAGTACTCTCTCTCTCTCTCTCTCTCTCTCTCTCTCTCTCTCTACTTTTTCGAATATGTAATTAAGTTGCTTGTGTGTTAATTTTAAATTCTTTTTTATTTTATTTTGTTTCATTATATTTTATTGTAATGATAATTTTCATTGGATTTGAATCTCTTTTCGGAAAATTAACTTGACCCGATTATTTTCTAACAGTTACTTCAGCACTACTTTTAGCTCATAGATTTCGTAAACACTAAGCGGAAATGATTGGCTATTACCAAGGTCAGTTTCGGCCCACGTGTTAGCTGAGTTTTAAACAGCCTTTCTTTTTTTTATATATTTCCATTGTGAGAATTTGATTCATAGATAGGGCTATTCTAGCTACGTGATAATTGTCATTTTTTTTATTGCGCTGTTCAAGTTAGACATCACGTAGCCTATCATGTGTGCCGCCATGTGATCAAAAATCGAGGCTTAAAACAGCAATTTTCTACTAGATCTAGTCAGAGTCGTATTTTAAACCTCGAGGGCTCAAGAGGTCTTTATTGTTGTTGCCAGCTTCTTCTGAAGTTCATCTATTTTTTGGAATTTAATAATTTATTCTCTAGAAGACTAAACAAGTGTACTTTTTTACAAAAAGTTCTGGCACAAAGAAATTCAGTGGAAATTTATTCTGGAATTCTAAACGGAAATATTATAAACAGTGATTCAATCGAAGATCTGTTGCCGTCAGTACAACATCTCATCTGACGTCATCGCCTTCCATATTGGAATTTCACTGAGATTCGAACCTGGATTCAATTAGAACTGTTTAGTGATAGGACTTATATTTTTCAATTTTAGGATTAATTTTTGGATTATATTCACAAACCGTAAGTCCTATTTATTATTTTTACATTATTTTCTAGGGAAATAAATCATTTTTGTTAAATTTACAAAGCTTGTTGGCATCACTCTTTTCTTTTGTTACTTTTGTACAAGCCTACACGAAACAGAAGAAAATTGGGTGCTCGTCCTTGGGATATTTGAATTTTGGCTAAAATATTTCAGAAAATTGGTTTTTGAAATTTAAATTTCCCTAGTTTTTAAATCCCAAGTACTATTTTACATTTTGTTTGAAAACAACAGGCTTTTTATTTACAATGTCATCCAAAGTGGAGACTTTTCTTTCTAGTCCTACTCAGGAGCAGTTGGATAGCTTGAAAAAAGATGAGTTGCTTGAACTTCCCAGAAAATACGATCTTTCTGAGGCAAAAGCTTCCTTAACGAAGCAAGAAATTAAAAATATTCAGTGATTGGTTGAGAAGAATGTTCTTGATAAAAGTGTTTTGGCTTCGGTCAGTAAGTCGGTATAAGACTCTGACATAAAATTAAAGGAATTAAAAATGAAATACAAGATAGAATTGGAGTTAAGGAAGCTCGAACTTCAGAAAGAGGAGAGAGAGAAACAATTGCAGTTCCAATTAGAAGAGAAGCAATTACAATTACAATTTGAAAAAGACGAGAGAGAGAGAGACATGAAAGAGAGAATGATAAACAAATTAAATTACAATTTGATAAAGAGGAGAGAGAGAGAGAGAGAGAGAGAGAGAGAGAGAGAGAGAGAGAGAGAGAGAGAGAGAGAGAGACGGGAGAGGGAGAAAGATAAACAGTTACAATTTGAAAAAGAGAAGGACGAAAGGGAATTTCAAATTAAAATGAAAGAATTTGAGCTGGCAAGTGAAAAGCATGATCTCACTTCACATACAAAAGTTTTGACATTACAAGAAATATCAGTTTAGTGCCCCTTTTTAGAGAAAAAAAAGTAGAGAAATAGTTTATTTATTTGAAAAAGTTGCCGAAAATTTGAAATGGCCAAGGGAGCATTGGACTCAATTATAGCAATGTGTACCTTTTAGCAAGTCCCGAGATATTTATGCATCCCTGTCAGTACAACAAAGTTCTGACTATGATTTGGTTAAGGAGTGCATCTTCAGGGGTTATGCGTTAGTCCCTGAGGCTTATCGGCAAAAATTCAGAAACTATAAAAAGGAAGCTGGACAAACATATGTTGAATTTGCTAGAGAAAAAGAGCAGTTATTTAAGAGATGGTGCTTAGCCAAGAAAGTTGAACATGATTTTGAAAGTCTCGAACAAAACTTGTATTACTTGATGAGTTCAAGAAATGTGTTCCTAATAACATTAAGAATCATCTTGAAGAGCATAAGATTGAAACCTTGGAAAATGCTGCTCTTGCTGCTGATGAGTATTCCTTATCTCATAAATTTCCTGTTGTATGCAAATCATTCACTCAGCAGTCTACTGGTAGAAAGGTATTTCAACCTAATACGACTCCTTCTAAAACTCAATCTGGCACAACTTCTAAAAATCAAGCTTCTGATAAACTTGATTCACAATCCTTGTCTATTCCTATATGTACCTATTGCAAGAAAAAAGGACACGTAATTTCTGATTGCTTCAAATTGAAATATAGGCATCAGAATCAAGATAGACCTATCCCAAATGCTCTTATTTCTAAGAGGTCAAGGTCACGGTCATGTATTGAAAGCAATACATTTGTTGGATCTAATAAACCCCAGTCTGATTTTATTATGGAGAATTATGAACCATTCATGTCGAAAGGTTCTATATCACTCTTGGGTGATTATGCCAATCCTATCCCTATTAAAATTTTAAGGGATACAGGAGCTTCTCAGAGTCTTTTATTATCAGGTACTTTGCCATTTTCTGAGAAGTCCTGTTCTAATGAGAGTGTTCTCATTCAGGGAGTAGAGTGCGGCTTTGTTAATATTCCTCTCCATTCTGTAAATTTGTCATCAGGCTTAGTTTCAAGACATGTGACAGTCGGTATAGTGTCTACTTTACCCGTTGAGGGCATTCATTTGTTACTAGGCAACGACCTAGCTGGAGACAAGGTTGTGGTTAATCCATTTGTAACTGACAAGCCTTCTTTGGATCAGAAAGTTGATCCTATTGAAAAATAATACCCTGATTTATACCCAGCTTGTGCAGTTACCAGAGCTATGTCAAAGAAAGCTCTTGAGAATGATTTTGATAAGGAAAATATTCCTTTAGCTGACACATGTATTGGTCAGGCTTTTGATGGAGTCACTTTCACTCCTAATTTGAATCAATCAAAAGGTATTGATCACAGTGATCCACTTTTAAATACTCATTCTCTTTTATCTAATCAGGGTGATAAACGACAATCACTTGTCGTCAAACAAGAAAAAAGATCCTGAGATCTCCTGCTTGTTTCAGAGGGCCATTAGTGAATCTGAAGCCACTGAAGTACCTGTCTGTTACTTCATTAAAAATGGAATTCTTATGAGAAAATGGAGACCTCCCGAGGTACCTGCTAGTGACGAGTGGTCAGTGAACTATCAGATTGTAGTTCCAAATTCTTACAGACAGGAAATACTTAGTTTGGCCCATGAAACTCCTCTGGCTGGTCATCTAGGGATAAATAAAACTTATCACAAGATCTTGACTCACTTTTATTGGCTAAAAATCAAAAGTGAAATTACGGTTTCACAGAACTTTACTTAAGAGAAGTTTCGAGTCTTGTAATAAAGTTCATTCTCTCTTGCTCATTCTTTAAAATTTTCTTTAAATTAGATTTTACGGCCCTTACAAAGTAAAGAAGAAAATGAATGAGTTAAATTAAAATAATAGTACTCTGATCTAAATAAATTAATGGAGTACTAGTATAATGAAAGAGATAGCCAAGTAAATCATGCAATTAATTTAATTGTACCTGTCCCATAAACTGAGTATTCAAGTGAAGAAATTCAATCGGACACTATTGATCTTGGAGCAACAAATCTTCGGAATTCGGAAATTATGAAAAATTTGGAACAGAAACTTTTACATTTGCAACAACAAGAAAGGAATGAACCTGAACAGATATTATTCGAATATGAGCACTTGTTTCCAGATATTCCTACGAGGACAAACACAATTTTTCATAATGTTGAAATTGTAGATTCAAAACCTGTGAAACAACACCCATACAGGATGAACCCTCTCAAACAGGAATATTTGAAAAAGAAAATTCAGTATTTGCTGGAGAACGATTTCATACAGCCCAGTAAAAGTGACTGGAATTCACCATGTATACTTGTTCCGAAACCGGATAAAACTTTCCGTATGTGCACTGATTATAGAAAGTTGAACAGTGTGACAAAAACAGATTCATTTCCATTACCAAGAATCGATGACTGTATTGATAAAATTGGAAATGCCAAGTACGTCACCAAATTTGACCTTCTGAAAGGATTTTGGCAAATTCCACTAACGGAGAGAGCAAAGGAAATTTCGGCATTTGTGACTCCAGATGGACTCTATCAATATAAAGTGATGCCGTTCTGGGATGAAGGGTTCCCAAGTACCTTTCAACGCTTGATGAATATGGTTACCTCTGGTTTAGATAATTATGATGCTTACATCGATGATGTCATCATCTACAACGACACCTGGAAAGAACATCTAGTCACGATTCGGAAATTCTTTGAAAGACTCACTGATGCAAATTTGACAATCAATTTATCTAAAATTGAGTTTTGCCGTGCTTGTGTAACTTTTCTAGGACATATTGTGGGACATGGTCAAGTTAAACCAATAGATGCTAAGGTCAAGGCTATCTCTGATTTTCCTGTGCCTGTCAGTAAAAAGCAACTGATGCGATTTTTGGGTGTGGCCGGATACTATCGAAAGTTTTGTTCCAATTTTTCTAATATTGCTGAACCCCTGACAAACTTGTTGAGTAAGGAAAACAAGTTTCTTTGGACTGAAAAATGTCAGGAGGCTTTTGGCAGGTAAAAAGCCATACTCAAAAGTGCACCGGTTCTTACAGCTGCAAATTTCAATCAATCTTTTAAATTATCTGTTGATGCAAGTGATATTGGGGTTGGAGCAGTATTGATTCAAGAAGATAGAAATGGTGTTGATCATCCAGTGTGCTATTTCTCTAATTAAATTAAATAAGCACCAAAGAAAATTACTCAACAATCGAGAAGGAATATTTTGCTTTAATATTGGCATTACAGCATTTTGAAGTTTCCATTAGTTAAGCTTCTTCTCTGGTTGTTGTGTATAGTGATCAGATTTCCATTACTTTCATCGACAAGATGAAAAATAAAAATCAAAGATTATTAAGGTGGAGTTTGTTTTTGCAAGAATATAATCTTGACGTCAGGCACATCAAAGGAAAAGGCAATTTGATTGCAGATGCACTTTCCCGTGTATAGAAATATTATTTCATGTACACTTTGTATAATTGATAAGAGTTTTCTTATGTAATTTTGTTTTATCTCATGTATAATTTACATATGGTAAAAAGAAAGCTTTATTACATAAATCTTTCTTTTTCTTTATGGAGGAAGTGTTACGTATGTGTAATTAAATTACTTGTGTGTTAGTTTTAAATTCTTTTTTATTTTAATTTTGTTTCATTACATTTGATTGTAATGATAATTTTCACTGGATTTGAGTCTCTTTTCGGAAAATTGGCTTGACCCGATTAGAATGTAACCGTTGCTTGAGCACTATTTTTAGCTCATCTTGGTTCGTTGATCTTGTAAACATTGGGTGAATACGATTGGCTTTTACCAAGGTCATATTCGGCACACGTGTTAGCTGAATTGTAACAGCCTTTGTTTTTTTAAAATTTCCAGTGTGAGAATTTGATTCTTAGATAGAGCTATTCTTGCATACGTGATAAATGGCATTTTTGTTATTGCGCTGTTCAAATTAGCGGTCACGTCGCCTGTCACGTGAGCTACCATATGATCTAAAATCGAGGCTTAAATTAGCAATTTTCTACTAGATCTATTGAGTTATATTTTAAACCTTGAGGGCTCAAGAGGTTTTTATTGTTGAAGCCAGATTGTTTTTGAAGTTCATCTGTTTTTTGGGATTTAATAATTTATTCTCTAGAAAACTAAACAAGTGTACTTTTTTACAAAAAGTTCTGGCACAAAGAAATTCAGTGGAAATTTATTCTGGAATTCTAAACGGAAACATTATAAACTGTGATTCAATCGAGGATCTGTTGCCGTCAGTACAGCACCTCATCTGACGTCATCGCCTTCCATATTGGAATTTCATCGAGATTCGAACCTGAATTCAATTAGAACTGTTTAGTGATAGGACTTATATTTTTCAATTTTAGGATTAATTTTTGGATTATATTCACAAACCGTAAGTCCTATTTATTATTTTTACATTGTTTTCTAGGGAAATAAATCATTTTTGTTAAATTTACAAAGCTTGTTGGCATCACTCTTTTCTTTTGTTACTTTTGTACGAGCCTACACGTAACACTACCCAATCCCCTCCTCCCCCCTCTACACACACTTGACGATCAGGTCGAATTCAGTTGACCTAATAACACTCACACGGCAAATATCCTCTGTTTGAAAACGTGGGAAAGTAAATAAAAGTCTAAGTTCTCCTATACTAGTGGAATAGCTCAGATTTCACGAATATAATAAACCTATTGACTGAGTGCACACTTTAACTTAGCCGGGAATTTTTTCGTATCAGAACATTAAACATTTCTTTTTGCAATAATTGTGATTGTTGACCAACTTGTTTTATATACAGAGCACACACACACACACCCTCCCCCGGCAAAGTCGTTTTATATCTGGGATGGAGACTGTTTTAAAATACGAATGTGCATTAAGTGTATATACCTGGTATTTATTGTTCATATGGATACTGTGCGAGGTAGTCAAACTAAAGGAAGAGCACTCCAAACCTCTAGTATGTTTTGTTTATTGAGACAACCGCTCTTCCTTTCATAAAATGGTATGTCCAGATATATTCTTTATTCTATACGTGTTTATCCGCCCTTCTTAAGAAATATAATCTCAAGTTATCATAGCACATACGATTAAAATTTTCTTTTCATTAAACGTATTCCCATGTGTTCGCCACTAATCAGTCAAACACATGGGCGCCCGGAGGATTTTTTGCGGGG
>JAECUM010055925.1:0-26717 GCA_016617855.1 Megalonaias nervosa | reverse complement strand
TCTCTCTGGAATTTCTCCACTGGCATGGATTCTTATATTTGTCTTTTCTTGAATTTATTTACTGGTATGTGGTATTCATCTGGTATTTCTGATTGCGAAGATTGTTAATTCTCCTTGATTTCTTTTTTTTTTTTTTTGGCACACTGAAGAGTGGATGCTCTGAGGGTGAGGGTGTGCTATATATAGTGAAAGAATAAGTACTCTAGTCAAATAAAATTTTGATTCAACGTGAAAAGATCAACATTTCTAATGAGAAGCCAGAATAACCAGAAGGACGACGACGCCTTTCAGTGTCAATTCACACGCTAAAAGAAGTGTTAGCACAAGTTCATGCCAGCAATTTTGAGGGGGACATTAGTGAGCCTTAGCCAAAACCACATACTTCCACTTTAAGACCTAAAGAGACAAGATCAGAAAAGAAAGAAAGTCGTTCGGCAGCACCCAAATATTATGTTTACATTAAATTTACCCAAAAAGTGACTTCCAGAACATTTGGAACTACGGCTTACACCTACACTATCAACTTGAAAGATATTTTAGTCCAAGGTTCCAACACAGAAAGCCGCAGGCATCATTACAGATTTATGTTACTCAATATGACATATATTGAAACTACAGTGCCAAGCTAAAGCCAACAATCGTTTGAGACTATGCATTACTCACAACAGTTTGAAGTCTTCTGTCTGGATTCAACTTTGTATACCGGCAGAATTTACACCTTGCAAAATTATTGACATAAGAATTCACAAAGACAAACTAACGACAAGTTTAACATGACTGATAAAAAGCCACTCTTCACGTGATGCGCATTTCACCCCTAAGAGGTAGCGGAAAACGCAAAAAAATATTAATTGGTGGATGAACGTCACAGTACCAAACATAATATCGTAAAGATTAATATCAACCAAGGCCAACTATGCTTAGACCTTGCCATTGTAGTAGCTAGAACTTATGCAGAGTATACTTATGCAGAAGGATGGAACAGATAGTAGGAAAACATTAGACGCTTAGACGCTTAGACAGACTCTACAAGAAACAGCGTTATAATAAGACATTGACGTTCTTGAAATGCAACAAGTTCAATACGTGCTTGCACCTAGTTATATTCTGAAAGTATGATCTCAAGTCTTAAGTGGAGATCTCGTGTTTCGAGGGCCGTATTTCGCAGATGTAAAATACATTCAGGTTTGTCATTATGAAGAGCATTTAGATCAGATCCTATTACAACCATCAGAGGATTGCAGCGTATTCTATCTGTAGACCAGACGCTTAGTGTTTCACTTTTGTGCAAGAAAGAAAAGATGTACCTTTTATTACCAAATTGTTGACTGCACTTATGAGTGTCAAATTAAAAAATATGCCAACGAACTCGACGCAGCATTGATGAAGAATAGAACGAGAAAAAGAGAGAGGACGATTGTGTGGGTTTTATTTTATTCTTACCTTAGACGTTCTCAAGAGACTGGAATTCACGTCCCAATTTTTGTGTAGCTCATTGTGCTTGTGAAAAGTGTATATAAAAACGTTAATGTTTTTTACTGTCAAGATTGAAGTGTGATTCCAGGAGGACGAGAAAAGATATTTAGGGTCTCTCGTACTTTTGATGATTTTGCTGAATTGATTTTCTGTCCCACCGACGACTTTTGGAACGAAGAAGCAATCCAGCGGATCGTCAAAGAGCACGACGTAATATACATGGAGCCTTGAATCCACCTGATTATTTGGAAAACGAACTACTGCTACACACTTTCTGTACGACGTGAACGAATTTCAAGGAGAGCACATCAAATTATCGATGTGTGTTCATTGCATTCTTCGAAAAGGAAATATGCTCGATTCCCTATTGGTCACCGTGCAATTTTGACAGAACACATATGAAATGCATTTACCAATAATAAGGTTTAATCAAACGTCAAATGTTGTTACCGATGACTTTCCACCATTCCATTTTACTACATGATCGCCACAGAAAACTCGTGCTTTTATGTTTTACGTTTGCTGGAATGTGTAATCAAGACCAACCATACTCAAACGATGGTCAAGATCGAGGTTTGACAGGAATGTGGGTGAGCGTTCAATTATTTTATACTCTCGTATGTGGACATCGCTTTTTAAAAGTGTACCAGATATGGCACTTTCCACCTACAGAACAATACCAATAAGATAAATACACCTCTAGTGTGACTGAAAAATTGTTAAAGCTACGTTAAAGATCCAAATCACACACACACACACACACACACACACACACACACACGCACGCACGCACGCACACACACACACACACCTCAAGTGAAATATTTTTTTTTTCAGGCCACTTTAAGAAATTTCTGAAATTGGAGCAAGAAGCTAGTGGTTGTCTTTCTTGTTTTCAAAACCCAAAAGATAAAGAGGACGGCAAAACTACCTCAGAAGACATCGCTTTGAAACATGTGGGAAAAAAAATAGATGATGAGCTTTGCAAGTCATGCTGAATAGTTTCTGGTTGAAAATTAGCTCAGCATCAGATATTTTCAAATAATGAACACTTGGCGTTTCCATGTTCATACTTTCAACAGGACGATGACAAAAGAAAACTAATTAAACACGTGGAAATTATACACATTGATTTGATTTTGGCATTTTACGAAGAAGTTTCTGAGTTTGCACCACATCAAGAGTTTGGAAATGCCATCATTGCAGCGTACGTTAAAGTCAATGACCATTTACAATTGTATTCTGTCTTGGGGATCGAGTCCTTTATTTTGACATTGACTGCTGCATATGCATTGATCGCCCTGGAAGCTATCACCTACGCATCGAAGATTACAGTTTAGGAGCATGGGCCAATGAACATTCCGATGAGACTATTTTGAGTATTGTGGTGAACCCAAATATTACGGCTGCTAATACAGAGATCAACAGGGATAGCTTCCTACCACATGTAAAGATAAAGGACTGACATTGAACGATCGTACCAGTGTCAAATTTTACGCTTTAAAAGCAGCTTTAAAGGCAGGATATGAACATGACTTTCATGTTAGAAAGATTGGATCCACACAAATTTGTAATTTTGCAAGATCACCAATTCATCAGTCGACCCTTGGAAAAAGTATATCAGATCGTGTACCAGACATGTACGCGACTTTGGATCATATCACGTTATCGTACGGATACGCTGATCTCCAGTATGAAAAAAGGGTGAGTTCCTGGACATACATTCATTGCGATCTGCAAATGATGACCTGGAAAGATGAATACTTCACGGCAAAAGAGTGATGGACCCACTGTAGGCTCCAAGCTCAACTAACTCGAGCACGATGTTGTGCACGAGAGCGATGTGGTATCCTGCCACATAAGCGATGCAGTACGAATCTACCGATCTACTGGCAAAAGTGAAGTAGCATGAGCTTTCTTTTTTCATAGCAAAAGTGATGCCCTTTGCGTACCTATCTACCGATTTCATTCATGCACTAGAAACCCACACTGGATATCATTAGTTCATCGAAATTCAATATCAAAGAATAATAAGCATTTCTAGTCGTCTTGCCTTGAAGAGACTTTGTACAGATTCAAATATAACGCAAAACAAATTACATCATAGACAACATAGACGTTTTAACAATTGGAATCCGAATGCTAGAAAAAGGCTGATTAGATCGGTGATGTTCAAATGGACAGATATTGATTAAAATTGTATGTACTACTGCACCTGCAAAGTTATAGTGATACAACGTTTAGGAACAGGACAAAATTCAGAAAACAAACACTTTTAAAAGACGTAACACCTCAAGTAGACGTGTGACGTTTGGTGAAATAATGACTGAATTTCTTTGATATGCTTTACCAAGTGATTCCGTTAGCAAACGTGTGAATATGTCATAAAAATAGAATGCGAATTACTAGCACATTCAGAATCTACCGCTGAAAATGCGAGAACGCATTTCCAAAGAATTTGTCCTAATTTACGTAAACGGAAACTAAAATTTTTCCTCTATTTTTAAATTATTATTTCCACAGTAGAATAATACTGATTCTTAGGCAAGACCATGCCAGACAAAATACTCAAAGTGGAGGTAATGATTTTGATGCGACGAATTCTGTTGTCAGTGTCGTAATAAATTTCGTGGAAAGACGTCAATGATTGTGTTCAAGACAGTGGATTACTAAAGAGTATTAAAAGAAATGATTTCTTAAGACGACAGGATTCCATTGCGTTTTGGACTAAGTGTGTGTGTGTGTGTGTGTGTGTGTGTGTGTGTGTAGATTCGTAGTACTTTATGCACATTTCATTCGTACCAATAAATGTATCTAGCTAATTGGTTACACAAGTTTTAGAACCGGAAGGATGTACGTGACAATAAAAGTATTGGCTTAAATGCTTGGTTGCAAGAGGTAGCTAACTATGCCAAAGACATTGTACATTACTAATGAAAGGATTTGACTTAGATCCAGTAGCAGAAAAGCCATAAGCAAAAGTGGAATTAGGGTCTATTTTTGGTGGATGAAAATATTTATATTTCTTTGGAGCAGGGGGAGAAGAACGATAAACAGGAAGAAATAATATGAACCCACGAGAGTACCAATATAGTACGGGTATAAAAAAATGTGATGATATTCATGGAGAGGTTAGGACAGACATATATTCAGCTTTTGTTATATTAATTGGTGCATGATTTGCGTACGAAGTGATTTAAGCCATATTTGTTTTCTGTTTTAATATTGCAAATTGGCTATGCCAAGCACACTGCCTGCCAGTGACCAAATAAGGGAATCCACTTGGTGTGCTTTTGAAATGAAGATATGGTCTTGATATGTTAAGCAATATGATAATAAAACATTAAAATTGTATAAAATGTATAAATTGTCTTTTCTTATGTCGTTGATGGAATCTTAAAATTCTTAACACACTTGTCATAGCTGCTTCCTCCGTTCTCAAAGTGATTGACGAAAAGCTACATTGCCAACGTTGGGAGGCACTGTATCTGCGCCATCTCTTTAGCATTTTGATTTTTGGATCAAGTAGCGCATCTAAAACCGAATTTGTCACATGTGATTAAAAACAAATCATAATTATGAGGCTGTCCTCCACAACTTATCGTGTAGTGTTATAAAGAGTGACAATCGGCTTACACGTCACTCCAAGAAAGTCAAGGAGAATCCATTTCGTTTTTATAAGGAACTCATTGCGAAGATAATGGAATCGTGTCTGACTTTAGTCAAACATATCATGGCATTTTTGATGACATGTTAGAAGAAGATGGAAAACAAATTAAATATCATCGTAATGTCATTCTTATTTAAATTATTCAACAAAGTAAAGCGAACCGTACCATACGTTTCAATGCACATTATGCGGTGCTGTTGAAAATTCCAAGAGACGACTCTCAGGTTCAATTGTTAGCCAAATATTTAGGTATTCCTTGGCTAATTTATGTGTATGCCGATCCCACTCATTTGCCACATGCCTATTAACCCATGGATTTCAAACCTACTACTCCCTAAAAATTTGTTTCAATGTTGGTGTCATGAAGGTTGTAGAGTCATTTGCACATCACCATTGTTGCCTGTCTATACAAGACTATATACATCATTTGCTTCGTTTCTTTCTAACACTCAACATGACGTCCTTTTAATCTCTCCCTCCAACTAAATGGTTGTGTTCACTGTATGCCATCAGTCGCGACAAACAAATGCACAAGTGCGTTCACATTTGTCAGAAGCTCGTCTCAAAGAAGTGTTCAAATGGTTTAGTTTAACAACACGTGAGTTACTTGAAAACATCATTAACATACTACTATAAGCGAAACCGTTTTTTTGGAAAGCATGAATTAGTTGTGTCATAAATAGCTACTATCGAGGATCAGTTTAGAAAGAAATCATTTTTGAAACCTGGTGCAAGCAAATCCTTAGGGGGTGTGGTTATTTGTTCATTTTTATATTGGGATCCTAATATAGACGCTGACAAAGTCAATTCACCTAAAAGACAGACCAAACGGATAAAAGGTGATGCAGCACGTTTACAATCCAAGAAGAAGAAGAAGAGAGCCCCCAAAGAAAAAAAAGGTCTTGCAACACAAGAGTGATACTTCTGCTAGAGCGCGCGCGTATTAAATAAATCCACGATCAGAAACGATCTATCCTGCTGCTACATCCTTTCCTTCTCCTTCGTTAATGATGATGCCCCGAACAATTATTTTAAGACCAGTGTTTCCTGATTTGATGAAATAATGGAGGTCCATTTCTAAAGAAAATTTTACTTCGTCGACTATTTTTCTGCTCTAGCTACTCCAGCCCAAAATGTGGAGAAAACAAGTCATTCAAGAAGCACCAAAAATAAAGTCATCGATACGTTGTGTGAATGTTGTTTGAACACGCTGAAAGGAATGGTGCTTTTGACTAAGATACTCGTTCAACGAGGATGATAACTACTCGTGCTGATAGGACCGTTATCATAAGTGGCAGCTCCTTTATGAGTATCAAATGCTGGACTTCTATGAGGATGAGTAATGAGATGATGACGAAGAATAAAAGAATTTCTCGAAAGACAGCACACTTGAACCCTTGGATTTTAAGAAGGGAAAACAATTAATTTTAGTTTTGTATGAACGAATAATGGAACTTCATCGTTGGCACAAACAAAGTCATGAAAGCAAAGATAAACAGAAAGCAACATATAGTGGCAGTCACAGCCACAGGGATGGAAGAAGGAGACAAAAGACACAAAAGAAGTTTGTCAATTTCCGTTTTCCCAAATACCTAGTATGACATCCTCCTTGACGATACCTACTTCTACACCAGACGATAAAAAAAATGAAAGCTTGAGTAAAAGCAATGATATCGACAGTCTTCATCAGAAGGACAAGTAAGAAAGGGTTTGGATGGAACAAACTGTAGCGTAAACGTAATGCATTTTGTATATTCTGAAAGTATTGCAGATTTATCAACCGCAGTTAGATACTGCTTTTGGTTGATCATTTCTTTTGAAATGTCGCCTTAAATAAAACTTAAAAAGAATCAGATATTAAATAATATTTTATGAGGGAAAATGTGAAGGGAGGTTTTATATCTGGGAAATTGCATTTTGGTCATAAAAATTGGAAGCAAGTTTCTATTCTTTATCAAAATAGTTTCCCATGTTATAACCCCAAACTCTACATTGATGCACGGAACGTCTAATGGTTTTAACTTTCAGAGATGATCATAAAACAAAATTTGCAGATAAGAAAAAATAATATGACTGAACTCAAACACTAGATCTCCTAATAACAAGGAGATAAGTCTGCAATAGTTTTAATGCATCTATAAAGGGAAGCAATGTCTTTCAGTAATCCTGGATTCTGTCTCTTTAAGCTAGGCTAGAAAAATCAATATTCCAGTGCAATTATCCGGAAAAGAGCATATTCGTAGTCACAAAACGTGGATTATTTGCAGTCAATCTCGTGTTCTCAAATTTCAAGAAACATAGATATATTTACAGTAATTCTTTGTCATTGCAGTGTGCTGAATTGTGATATAAAAAACCGCAGTACACCTGTCATGAAGCTCCCGTGCAACACAAAAGGTCACGTTTGGTGTTTTTTTTTTTACAAACATTGATATCTGATTTAGTCAACAAATAGAGAATCTAGTTACATTTATAAATATGTCATTGTGCGCTTTGAGAATATACTTTAAACTTCGACTGTTCTACACATCTTAGACGATGCATAATTTTTTCTTTTTAGGGTATACATTAACTCCATAAAATAAGTTTGCACATTGATTTTGTATCCACTGCGTTCTTATCATAAGACTTTGTCCGACAAACTTCCATATATCATCCTTCAAAGGCAGAACACTTTTGGTAGATATATTAGGAAAAGCACGTTATAACCTGTCTGACTTTGGAATTCTTCGGTGAGGCGAGTACCAGAAAAGGGAGGTCAACACTCTACTTCCTTGATCGTAAATTTGGATAATAAGTGGATTTTGCATTACATTCCAAAAACGAAGTCAATATTGTTTGATGTCACATAATATTTATCAGGTAAATAAAAGTACTACAACTGCTGATTGTTGCATCGAATAAGGTGACCAATACACTTGTGGCGAACAAAACCAAAACTGTATATGTTGCTTTAGTCCTTGTGTGTCTGTTGGTTAGAATATTTTCACTCTGCTGGAAACATCACAGTAATATGCATAATATACTACAAGTGAGAACCGATGAAACCATGAAAACAATAAAGGAGATAAAACCAGTCAAACTGCTCTAATTACCAATAGAGCCAAATTTCCAAAGAATTTTCCAAGGCGTGATATTTGTATAATCTCTTGGCCAAGTTTGATATGTCTCTGTGCTGTGTGTCCAAATATATGGTATCATTTTGCCTTAATAAATGTAATTGGATGTGTAACTATACTCTCTGGTATCGTTGAATCGATTATGTTTGAATATCATCACGAAATGTCAAATCGGATTATCTCTGAACTCTTGCTGAAGTCATAATGAGAATTTACTCGGACCTTGATAGTTTCAAATAGCTGTTCGATGTTGCCATGTATTTGATAGTCTGCTTTCTGTTAGGTATTCCTTGCTATATATCTTTACATATTTATAAGAAGCACATAAACACCATATACATAAGTATTACATCCGGCCTTGACTTGGACAAGGGAAAATAATTTGATATGCACTCATGCCTTTCCTGATGATACACGCACCAAAGTAATTTGAGAGAGATTGTTGTTTGAAATAAGTACCAAATAGTATTTTCCAGATCATCACATAATTCCCAATAAAATATATTTTCTCGGGCAGCAATATCAACACATTAATCATCATCATCATCATCATCATCATCATCATCATCATCATCTTTATTTCCTTCTGTAGAAGACTGCATGATATAACAAGAAATCATCTGAATGCAAAAAAAACCAAACAAACAACATAAGTACCAAAATAAAGAAATGAATACAAAACAAACAAATAAAAAAGAAAATAAAAAAAATTAGAATACAAATTCTAACAGTATTTCAATAATTAAAGAGTTATTCAGCTGCATAAGTTGCAAGTTTCAGTATCTTATTTGCAGAAGATAGCTGCACACTGCATGACAAAGTATGCTGCATACAATGCGAATAACTTGGAGTTTTCTTTGTCGATTACACCTGCTGGTAACCTTCTACCTAGAAGATACTGAAGTTGCAACTCATCTTCTGCATTAAATAACGTAATATGTAGGCTCAGTGGAAATTTATCAGTAAGGAAATCCCAGAAAGAGTTTCTAAAATTTGACATATAAGGACAAGCAACACAACAGTGAAATATCAAGTCTGCATAAACATTCCCACATCTAATACACATATCAAGCTGTGCTATGTAACTAAGACAGGTAGCAATGACAAAACAATATGCAGCTGGAATAAAAATATTGGGTCCAGACAAACAGGACTCTCATGACCGAGAGAGGTTGCAATGAACTAGTTTGGCATTCATGCGAAGAGGCAATACCATGAACGAGACGAAAGTTTGGTCATGTCAAAATGATGAACTTTTGCTGCTTATATAGGGGAAATTACACTGAAGACAATGGTGGACCCACCCCACTGTAAATATTCCACAGTTTATAGAAGCCTATTTTTTCCTCAAATCTAATTAACGTGTGAAATGTGAAATATTCGTATGACACATCATTACTGAATACTTTTGCATATGCAATCGACAGTCTCCAAATTCTCAACACTGGTAAAGTCTTACATATTTAGTCATGTTGTTTCTTCTTGATCAGAATTAGAAATTGCCGACTGTCTCTAACTATTTCTCTTCTACCTAAATCTAGTCTGCTTTACAATATATTTAAACTGAATGGAGAATCAGCAGTCTTTATCAAAAATGAAATTTCAGATTCTATGAAACTTCAACAACGCACGTGTTAATCACATCGTTAAAGAGAATTGTGGATTATACAATCCCATGATTACAAAAAATAATTGACTATTAAGCATATATGTGTATCTTTTTGCTGTACCATGACTATCCTTAAATAAAAAATTTAGAAAAGTGCATGACAAATCTGAAACGTTTAAAGCTTGGATATAAGTATGAACTAGATAGAGCCTGTGCAATTTTAAATTTTTAAATCGGACAATTTGCACATTGGCCTTATTATTATTATTTTTAAATGCACCTAACGCGCAACTACTGGATGGAATAGTCATTGATAAAGATAATAAAGTCTAATAATAGATCTCTCGTGTTTTCTCTGGGAGAACTGGAAGAGCCAACATTTCAAATCCATTTACGTAATGACCAATTAACCTTGGGTAGCTGCGACAAACGAGATCTTGTTGTCTTCTTAAATCTATTGAGTAACACACGGGACATAATTTCCCAAACATTATAGCTTGTAACCCGGTGAACTATTGCGCAGGAATGTTTAACAACACCTTTAAATATTTTAGGAAAACAAATTTAATTCCATCGCCGGTTGATGGAGTGCCAAGCAACTCTGTATCGGGTGTTGTAGCTTTAAATCTACCGTATAGTGTCTATTTCATAGACCATAATTTTGGACCACAATGAGCGTGATCACGGACAGTACTAGATCATCTTCGCAACACTAGACCAAATACGAAAATGATGAGTAAAACTTACATACTCCGTAACTGCAATAGGAGACCGAAATGATCAAGAACAGGAACAGTAATATAGGTCATCCCTCTAATTAGTAGACAGATATGAACATGATCTGGATCAGCACATAGACCATTCCCGCAAAAGCAGACAAGTTTCAATGCTGTCTATTCGCTTTATTGAGTATTGACTATGGTCGATTTTCGCACTAATGATTATGTTATTTCACAGTGGTCTTCACAAACAATATGGTCGATACAAACTAGCAATGTCAGAATAGGGTCCTACCTCCTGTCTCTTGCCTAGCAACTTGGTATCATATTTACTGTGTTTATGATTAGTTAGCATTCAAACCGAAGCATTGGGATTAAACAAGGTTGAACCAGGAATATAGGTTACAAGTACGACTATAACACCATATTCATGCTAAATAAGATTTTATTGCAGACAGGCTACGCACTTCCCAGAGTAACATGATTCAGGAATCATACAGGTTTACTGTAGCTACTATTACAGGCATTTAAATCTGCTAACACCGATCTTTCCCCCACCAATCTGATTAAAATCAGATCTCCACTGTCCTAGGTAAAGATCTGACAGCAACCGCTTAGGGTCATGTTTAAGTGAACTTGAGCTAGCCAAGGAAATGCAGCTTTCAGAAATATGAAAGGGAATCAAATCGATAGGCACACACTGCTGCTCTTCGGGACTCATGGTTCTAATTCAGTTCCCATAGTAAACCTATGCAAACACCATGATATTAAAAATTCAATAACTTAAAATTTGTGAGAGCTCATGATCAAACCTATATTTATCAGTAAAAATGAAACCTGGATGTCAGCTTCTGTGTAGAGGAAAGGATATGAGCCGCGGCATTTTCTGGACCTACATGTGTTTGAAACATGTTCTTTCAATTCCGCACCAAAGAGTCAGGTGCTAATTTTAGTAATGAGTGTTACAAACTCAAGACTGTTAAAGGACTGCAATTCCATCAATAAAACAATATCTCTATTTTTTTTTTCCCTTACAACTAGGATAAGCTCTTAAAAGATTTTTTTCCTAAACCATAACGTACATTATTAACCAATCCTGGTCAGCCAAACCCATATATACTCTATTTAATGTTCACCCATTTTCAGGCTGGTTCCCATTTTTCCATATCATTAGTACCGTGTGTCCTTCAGCTCTCAAAATCTAAGATACAAGACTTCGTCTGACTGGCTGATAAACTTAACGATTATCGTACTAATACAGGTCACCAGAACATGAACCCTAATAGGTAGCTGTCAGATCTTGATGTACGACAGTGGAGATCTGATTTTAATCATATTATTATCCCCACATACTCGTGCAAATGACCATGGTTCGTCAATTTGATAAATATAACAGAAAGAGAGTGTACCAATTATTTGTCTGAAAAGTTTACAGTCATATAATTAATTGTAGACACTTTACAAACAGAAACGGTTATATAGTAGTTATTCCAAAATATTTCTTTATTATATTGACTATATTATACGTGATATTGGTCTACATGTACTACCATATATTGAGAACCGAAATAAATCCATATCCAAAATAAAACAACATCACCCACCCCACACTACTCAGAAAAAGAGGCAAAATTAGCTCTACTGTTAGATACCGAACGTTTCTAGGAATATTATGTCTTTTAGGTATAAAGTTCAAAAGCTGCAGCCCTTGATGCATGCACTTTAACAGCAGAAGAGGTTGAACATAAGAAGCAATTTGTTTAATTTATCGAGAAATAAATTTTACTGAAGTCCTAAACTCAAAAGACAAGCATTTGAAACAAATACCATTTCTATGGTTGCTACATGTCTGCGGAGTTCAATGCAGCAAAGACAGGAGTTAAAGATATACCAAAAATAGGCATGGTTTGAAATAAGTACGATTTAAAAATTTCATACAATTTTACCTTGCAAGACTTCTGTTTTCAATGCAAATTCAAAACATAACGCAATTAGAACGGGGAGTTTCACTGCATGCGTGTAATATACAGTGAGAGCTTATTCCAATGAACTTGAAATTCTCTAAATTCCATTTTATTTTAATATAATCATTCCTATGAATTTAAGTGCTTGGCAAAATGAAGACATTATGATACTGTACTGTCAGAAGGAAGAGGCGGTGTTCAAAGTCAAGGACATGTTCATCGTAAAGGCATCATTGATTTTATCGCATAAATCGACTACATTAAGACGTGTATTATTTACATTCAACCCTTTTGCTTTTACTTAACATCAGTCATAATATGCAATTCACTTAGTTATGGGATACGTTATTCTTTCCGGTTGCATTAATTTTATTTTCTCCCTCTGAAAGTGACATGTTTATTGATATTTTCTTTTTAAATGATTCTGCATTTATGTGTTTGCTGAAGGGCATTCTAGCCTTTTGTTAATAAAGAATATCAATACTGTAATTATTTGTATGCGATTGTATTAGTGTTATGATTCATCTTCTAGTTTCTGAGTTGAGGGATGTGCGTGGTGCGTTATAGCAAACATCATAAGGTGACATACAGCCTATTACACGTACAAGCCAGTTTGCCACTGCGTCGAAGGCATTGATTTATTCATACAAGCCAGTTTGCCCTTTAAATGTAGATCACTGCTTCAAACGCATCGATTTATCATGGTTTCTAGTGTTTTTCCTAGTACATGTCTGTATCTTGTGCCAATTCTGCCTTTGAACTATTAATTTCTTTTCTCCTCAACAATTCTGAATACTATCTCCCTTCCAATCACTTCTTGGATACGATTCATAGGTATTGGTGCATGTACGTACAAGATCATGTCCTATTCAACTTACTCATTATAATATATCAATAGAATGGCCCAATTAAATGTAAGTACAATTTATAGATCAGTTGTCAAAAATTGTGTTGCGTCAAAAATTGCAGAGCGTCAAAAACTGTGTAGCGTCATAAATTGTGTAGTGTCAAAATTTGTAGTGTAATTGGTGCTTAAAATGTATAGGATCAAATTGATGTTGACCTCAATTCTTCCTTATCACAGGATTCCTATTTGTGGAAGTATGGGTACGTACGACCATAAAGAGCAATGGTGCGAAAGATTATATCAAAATGTATCATATGCAATGGTGTTAAGTGCCAGGGTTTATACAGTTTGGCACAAAAGTCCCTATTTTAAAGTTGTTTTTTTTTATTTTTAAAATCAAAGTATTATCCAATATCTAATACATGTATATAAGTCGTCGAGCTTGCCGTTGAAATGTTCAGTTATTACTAAAGGGGGAACACCACCCATGTTCAATATTTCATCGAATCGAGATACTAGTTGGAATTCCTCTGAGTTGACGAATTCCTATCCTGACTGCTGCTCAGTTGCTTTTTATGTATAGGAACTCCACAAGATAGATAAGTGACTAGAGATAGCTTTAAAGACACGCTGTTGATTAGGAGAGATGGAAGCTATGGAAAGTATGTTCAGAAAAGATACAATATGATTTTCATAGATACTGTAAGGGACTACAGGAAGTCCATCAAATGCTAAAGGCCTTTCATAATATGGGAATAACGCATACGACCTTGTCCATTGCCTAAACTCAAGCAGGAATGAAAAAGCAGATCAATCAGGCGAAGCCTTCATGGTGATCATGGTGAATGTAGACTGCTACTCAGTTGCTTTTTATGTATATGAACTCCACAAGATAGATAAGTGACTAGAGATAGCTCTAATTTTCCATAGATACTGTAAGGGACTACAGGAAGTCCATCAAATGCTAAAGGCCTTTCATGATATGGGAATAACGCATACGACCTTGTCCATTGCCTAAACTCATGCAGGAATGAAAAAGCAGATCAATCAGGTGAAGCCTTCATGGTGATCATGGTGAATGTAGACTGCTAGCAACAATACAATGACAGAAGGAATATTAAGACTGTCATGAAAATCGTGTGCAGAAGTGTCGATTCTCCCATAAAAATAAATTTATCAAAGAAATTCTGAGAAATTACATCGCTATCGTAGCATGTAATAATTCAAAATAAAAATAAGTGTGACGTCAAAACATGGATTGTACAGACATTTAAAATACCTTGAAATAGGCATACCAGTATGCAAGCGAATATAAGCAGTTGTTATGTATATTTCTTGCATTGTTTGTTTGTTAGTTTGTTTATTGTTTATTTCTTGATATGCTATGGGTTATGCAAAGTTGTATTTTGTAGGTGACCTTGTCCAAATTCAAGTTCATTGTGTACCTGGCCCAAAAGCATTGATTTTTTTTAATTTCCGTAAACAACTAATAAATAGCTAATATTTTCTCTATGAGCATGGATTTAACATGAGGATCATTATTAAGGTAAGTAAATATATTTATCTCGGTCTTAGTCAAGGACAATGTGTTTACTATGTTCTTTATTAAATTCCTAGAAACATACATGCTGATTATGACCAAAATTGTATCTTGTAAACATTTGAAACATTCTAGTATGAAATTTTCCATTAGCTTATAGTTTTTCTTTAGAAAATGCTAATTGTGAAGTAAATTAGGTAAAGGATTATGAAATATTGTTTCTGGAAAAATTATTTATTCGTGCTATAAGATCCTGAGGCAGATCATTTTTGTGTCCAGTATTTCATTTGGGCTGGAATTTATTCAAAATATGTATTCACTGGAAAGAAAAAGTGCTCATTATCTAAAATTATATTCTTGGAAAGACATATGTAACTGGGAATTATAGTGAAATTCCACTAAGGATAAATTCTTGGATTCTATTATTGTGATTATACAAAAGACTCTTGGCACATCACCACCACACGGGTCATCACATGCACATGAATTTTACAAAGCTTGCTGCGTCCCACTCTTTTCTATTACTTATTTTAAGACCATAGAGTCGTAATGCAGAATATATAAGATATACAAACAATATGAAATAAAGAAAGGAAACCACCTTAGATGAATGAGCGAGATTAACAAGCTCGCGATTGTGTAGAAAATGCACGGTATTTTTTTCTTTTCAGGAACCGGACATAGTTTTTTTGTCTAAAAACGGCAGCGGACATATTTATATTTAAAATAGCATTTAAACTAACACACACACACACACACACACACACACACACACACACACACACACACACACACAAACACATACATACATACATACATACATACGTACTTACATACATACATACATACATACATACATATATATTCATAGTTTACAATAATAAAGCTATCTTAACTTGTACAAAACAACATATTTCAATTTGCAAAAAAATTGAAGATGTAAAGCGAATGCAAGGCAATGGAAACGTTATTACATTTACAAGCAAATAAAATCATAATAACCTGTTGCAGGAAAGCAATTTAAGTCAGGAGATTCAGAGATCTGTACATTTGCAACTCATTTCGCATGTATTGCACTCAACTACGCTAATAACCTCTCGTAAAACACCCCTTTGTATTGAAATTGCTAGGTATACAAAAATACCTCCATATCAAACATCGATCGGACTAAAGGAAATAAAATGTTCATTCCGTCATGTTTCGAAAAAAAAGGGCAAACGTACTACTTTTGAAACAATTGTTGCAACTAAATGTTGTTACAATTACAGAGTGGCCATGTTTCGGTGGATGATCGGAGAAAGGTATCCACTGTTTTCCGTCCATCTTCGTTAGCCATGGTTCCGATATGTTACCCTATCAACACCTTGGCGGATTGAACGGATATTTTAGCCCTTTGTTCTAGCGACATCTATTGGATTTCATGAGCTGCCTGCCTTAGTATGTAATGCCAACTAACCATTAGCGTTAACAACGTTGCAGTGTACATCGGCCGAACATAGTGGAGACAGTTGACTTCAAAAGGATACTTTGTAAGTTTAACATCGAATGGATGACTACTTACCAGAGAGAAGCCATAAAAGGTTTATTTCAGTGAAAGGTATTTGTACAAACACGGACCGGCAGTAGAAAATTGCTTATTTATGAGTCCATTCAAGTTGTTTGCTCCCCTTGTCTCGATCATGTAGGAATAGTGTTCAAATTTGAGCAACTTAATTTTAATTGGATACGGTGGCTTGCCGCCATATCCAATGAAATTCACAGACCCGAATCACAGGAATATCTGCTCGATACGCCAAGGTGTAGATATGGTTAACATATGGGAATCTTGGTTAGCGATGATGTATTCTGTCCCGCTAAGTTCACAGTACAAGACACAGGATAAAAAAATAACATTTGTGAAACAAATATAATATATAATGAACGAGACAATGGCCAACACACATGCACGTATTATGCATTTCAGGACCAAATCAGTCTTCCCTGGAAGTTTAGTTTAAACACCTATTTCATCTAAGGAAAATGTAACTGCTTTTCAAAATCTTACTCGAACGGAAAATAAATATTCAGATAAAATTATATGGTTGAATCCATATCATAAACATTCAAAAAGGGATACAATACACAATATCATCATACTGTGTTTAGTAAAGTCTAATATACTGTCAACAAAATTTGTTTCTATCCATACCATTTAACAAGGTAAAGAAAATAAAACAATATTTCAAAAACACTAACTAAATATTGAGCAAATATTCTTGTCATAATACATGGATTGCTTGCAGTCAATGCTTCCAGCATGTATTGTCAGGTTCCATAAAGTGTGCATACATTTAGTATCAATATTTGTCACTGCAATTTGTGTGTGGAATCTACAAGGACTGATTTTCATATCAAGCACATGTGTGAAATCGCTAGAATGCTGAATTTTAACATCCAAAATAGCCCGTAACACGCCAGTTATGAAGGCGTCATCTACCGGGCAGTAAGGCAATCTTTCTGCCAAGTCAAGCATGTCAAATATAACGTCAAACGGCAAGATGTATGATGTTCCGCTGACGTAAGGTGGGTATTGAGAACTTGGAAGTTCTTCTTTCCCAACTGCATACTTTCCTTCTCTCTGCACCATTCCGCCATTAGGATACAGATAGCCATGTATAGTTTTATTATTGATATTAGGATTCTTTAGCAAATAATCAGAAAATCGAGCTACGTTTATGAATGTATCATCGTCAGCTTTCAGAATATATTTTACACTAGGGCAATATGTTTTCACCCATCTTAGGCCATTCATCATTTTATTGGTTAAGTTATGCCTGGATTCCACGAAGTCAGCTTGGACAATGTCTTTATACTTTGTAGTTTCTTCTTGCAAGATTTTGTCAGATAACATTCCATCTGCCATTCGTCCAAGCATGAACATCAGTTTGGTTGATATACTGAAAGAAGTACGACTCTGACTTGCAACGCTACCCCAGGTTTGTCTAATAGCTTGTCTCTCGCCGGTGTTCTTCGGTAGGGAAAGTACGAAAAACAGAAGAAAAGGAGGCGGTGAAACATTACAGATGTCCCTACCATCTATCATATATTTTGGGTTATATGGTGTGATAACTTTATCCCATGACTGAGAGTAGAGCTTCTTTATTGACTCAGTCATAGATTTTGTTAATACGAACTGTGTAGCAGAAAGACTCGTTTTTGCCGATAAGGGCGCTGTAGACGAAACCTTGGGATAATTACTAAAATTTCCCACCATTGTTTCCATGACTGCTTCTCTTATTCTCTGCGTAAATCTGTTAAGATTGATAAATCCTGCATTGAAGACGGTAATAGATGCAACTGCACCAACCAAAACCAACAACATGCATTTTCTCCTCATGGTTGTGGTTCTGTTCGCTTGAAAATCTTCAATCTGCAAAGAAAATTAGAACATGTTTGTAAACAATGTAACTGCTCTCGCCTGTTTTACCTTGACTCTGAAATCAATGACCATATGTATAAGATCACAAGGGCATATATAGACCAAAGAGCCACTTTTTGTATCTGTGAGCATATTTGTGAGCATATTTTGCGAATTCGGTGCAGGTGTTCTGTGCCGTTAAGTAGGAATTTTAATATATATAACGAAGGGGTTCCCAGCTTGGGTGGCGTGGGATGACTTAAGGACAGTGTGAAGATATACTCAAAAGCAAACGTTAAAATAGTGGCAACAGCTCAATAATTCCAAATGACATATGGGTTAAATCTTCTACGGATTCGGAATGCCCATTGGTCATTGTCGATCCAATAATTTCCCAACAGATTTGCACATGTAATGAGAGTATGGTTACCGTGGTTTCTAAGCTATGACTCAAAAGCAGAAACTACATGGCCCGGAGGCTTGACTCAGAAGTCTGAGTCATACCCGAATCTGATATATATTTTCATTATGTTGAATGATTATGCATGCCAATTCTAAAACATGCAAGACTAACAAAATAGAAGTTATCTTAATTTCCTAGCACCTTCCCAATGGAATATGCCACATGTTGAATCCGTTGTGCGCACCTAAAGACCACTCCTTATGATATACAGAGGTTTAACGTTATATTGAATGGCGCTGGAGTATTTGCGTAACAATAAGAAAAAGCGCACAGACACACGGACGAGCAGGACAGCATATCCACTGCATTTTCTTCAGAAAGTGAGGAAATGGGGGATAAATGCTGATGTGACAATGCTATTTGTTTGTAGTTTCATGCAAATAGACTATTCCCCAGTTCCTTTAATATTTTTCACAGTTGTTTATCACGGTAGGTTTGTTGATTAAACCAGGCACAAAGAGGGTTTGTAGCCAGTTATCTCACCAATAGGTGGAACCACAGAAACACCCGGTCCCGATATTTGGTTACTCTCGGAGTTGATCGTTAGCCAGAATAATCTATTTGTTGATCAGTCCAGTGATAAACAGCTATCAAAACTACAATAATACGTGTATCATTGAAACCAAATATTGTCTTATTTCATTTTTCAGTGAATCAAAATATATACTGCATTAGCACCACAAGACAATAAAATTGCCATGTTTCTTCCTTTCCAGGTTAATTAAAATAATATATCTCACTACTATTGGACTCCTTCTGTTCAAAACGTTAGCCCTGACCTGTTGAATATCAAATCTTAATGTTATTAACTATATGTTCTTATCCGTGAATTAGTACAGCTTGGTGTAAATCTCTTGATTGGTGTAACTTTGTGAAGATCTCTTGATTGATGTGACTTTGTGAAGATCTCTTGATTGGTGTGACTTTGTGAAGATCTCTTGATTGGTGTGACTTTGTGAAAATCTCTTGATTAGTGTGACTTTATGAAGATCTCTTGATTGGTGTGACTTTGTGAAGATCTCTTGATTAGTGTGACTTTGTGAAGATCTCTCGATTGGTGTGACTTTGTGAAGATCTCTTGATTGGTGTGACTTTGTGAAGATCTCTTGATTGATATGACAGCGAAACTCAGATTTGTGTGGCTTAATGAAAATGTCCGAAACAAATCTGCAAATGACAAGCTGAAATTTACAATTCAGTATATATTAGAAAGAACTTTAAAGTATATATAAAGGAAGATCTTACTGCCTTATTGTTTGCATTCACTCATTTTTAAGACACGTAAATATGTGCAAAACAGTTGTGAAAACAGTTTCGTATTTAAACTTTAAACACTGCATTTATTTGGCAAACAAATTTGAATTAAATATTCACGGGGAGACAAATAGACCTAAATTTATAATAATTACCTCAAGGGACAGAGTCAGGCCTCGTATAAATAAAGGATTAATATATCAATGAACAGGTGTATGTGTGTGTGTCGTAATCAGAAACAATTCCCTTTTAAAATATTACATCATATGTTCTATTGCGACAAAATCCGATGCAATTTTCTAAATCATTGCATTTTAAAAACCATCATTGCAAAACTGAAAAAATACACTAAGAACCATACAACTTTATTTAGAGAATGATCATTTTTCTCCTTTTGTTCGTCCCAAGTAATATCTTGGGTATAGGTTGTCTGAATAAAATGAAAATGAAACTGAATATGACCTATATCACCGCACACACGCGCACACCTGTACAGCTCTCTCTCTCTCTCTCTCTCTCTCTCTCTCTCTCTCTCTCTCAGCCATGTATGGGCTTGATATCAGACTAAACCCCTTTTAAATAGGAAACAAAGTAGCCATGATAAATATAATAATACTCTGTTTTAACCGAACATCATTGTCTGGAGAAGAACAGCAGTAACATATCAAAAGTTTTTCATTTATATGACTGATAAAAATACATGTCAAGTATGAAAAATTTGAAAAAAAACCTATTGTCATATGCTTCCAACCTGAGAACAAGGACATTTATAGTTGACTGTAATGCGGATTTGCAATGCAGATATAATACTACCTTAATAACGAGAATCTTGTATAATTCTAAACTAAAAAGCTAAAATCGTTTCTAAGGAATCCTAGAATTTTTACTAAATTATCCCGCCAACTAAGTATCTAAAGAATGTTTCACAACACATCACTCAGTGGTCCGTGAATTATATAATTTTAGGGGTATGAATCTGTTGAAAAATAATTACAGAAAGAGAATCACAAAGTTAAATTTGTGAAAATGACGTGTATTCCATTTTTTATGCATACATGAGGAAATGTGATTTTATATTTTCGACAACTATATCATAGATTATGCTTAATATTTGCTATCCTATCGATTAATTCCTTCTTTCGCCGAGATACCTTACCTCCTGTTTTCTCGATAACATCCACGATCCGTACGACTGAGACGTTTTGTAAAGCAAGATGGAGATGCTATCAATTTTTTATGTCCTGCTATTGTAAGCAGAAAGTAAACCGGAAGTAATCTTGACCGCTTTGTTCTATGCTGTGTTATGTATATTTAAATTTTTTAAAAACATTTCATTACATGCTATTGTAATTTAACATTGTATGCTGGACTTGACCTTGTCCAAAAATGAGTCAATTTTCTGCTTGACCTTATTGACTGTTTTAATTTCATTTTATGTAAACATAAGATATCACCTGTCGATTTAAAGGAAGATAACTGGCTGCGATCCCTTCATAGCTAAATTATTCTCCATGTGAATGGGCTTAATATCAGGATCTTTATTAATAGAAGAAGTAAATATGTTGATTTGGGTCAAAGGTTTGGGGTTTCCTAAGTGAATTATACATAATCCAGGTTACTGTTTTGTAACGATCAGAATCATTCTAGAAATTTATTTTCCATTCGGTAATGTTTTTTTTTTTTTTTAGACAATGCTAATTGTGACCTGAGGTCAAGTAGAGAACTATATTACCTTGTAATTGTGAAGACTTGGTCATTCGTGCTTTTACATCTAGCAGTTTCAAGTTGTGTTATGTTGTGACCAGTTTGGCTGAATTTTATTTTCTTCAAATTATGAAATTAAAGTGATCATTTCTCTGGAAATACAAACGTGCTCAGATAAAATTCGTGGATAAAGTCATTCACTGAATTTATATTGAATTCACGCTTGGAATTATATTTTTGTCCTTCAACAAAAGACTTTAGACACATCAGCACTCCATAAGTTATAACAGACACGTCATCGCGTTCAGTTTTGGATTTCTTTGAGACTTATACCGAGTTTTATCCAGGACTTTAAATTACTAGGACTTGCGTCTGATCTAATTCTTGTATTATTTTGGGATTTAACTGGCAATACAGTAAGTTCTATTTGTCTCTTTTTCACTTTGTATTCTAGGGAAATTAATTATTTGTTAAATTTTACAAAGCTTGTTGTCTTTCACTCTTTTCTGTTACTTTTTTAAGAGCATAGACTCTTAACAGCTGCCACCTATCAAACTAAAGGAAGATAACTGGCACGATCCCTTATTAGGAAGGGTGGTTCCATAAAGTTGTTTTAAATGCCATGTAGACCCCATTGACCACTTCCCGTTCATATTGCATTGCCTTTCTTATCGCTAACGACTTCTTTGGATTCATACAAAGAATATAATAAACATTAGAATCGAGTCAAGACATCCGGTAATTTCCTACTGGTTCAACATACATTCGACACCGAGTAACTAACAATTTCCCTTTGACCAGGTATGGAATGATACAGAAATAGTAAAATCCCATCATGCGCTTTGTGCAACATTCTCGTACGGAAAATGTCACACCGAGTCAGCATATTTCCACTAAAAAAAAATAAAAAAAAATGCATCTAATAGTACCGTAGCAGATAAGTGGGTGAGATGAGCAATCTGAGAGAGCATATAGGGTAGCACGAATTTATTGTTCCTTGCTGACCTCACAAATGCAGAAGGCACTAAACTGATGCACTTTCCCCAAGCAAAGTGATAAAAATAAATAGCAGAGTTTATTTGATCAGTATACAAGCTTCGATCACTCGAAGTCACTCTTTTGTACCAGCTAAAATTGCTACTAGTCAGTGTTTTTCATATACATATGTGCCATAATCTGTAATGTGTAAATGTCATTTGAAACAGTGCGCTACCTCGATACGCAGACAGGCCATATCCTTTATTGCGTCTACAGAAGTTGCAATCGAGTAACGCGGAGGGAGAATTAACTGATCAGCAACTTTGACCGCATGAGCACAATCTAACAGCATACCTTTGACGTCTGTAGTCCAGACCTGTTCATTGTAATATGATAACGTACACATTTAGTCGTGATAGTGCTAATACTATAGCTAACACAAATATAATTGTTTCCTTCTCGATAGACCGAGGATCCAAACGTTTATCTCACAGTGTAAATGTGCAACAAAATATATATTATTAACAATTGATAAAATCAATTAGTAAATAATAACATATTCTAAATACAAAAGTGTTAAAATTGAGGACGCATTAAGTTATATATATTAGCAACACTATTTGTACATAATTCTGTATCACTGGTCAAATCAATCTAGAATATACTACTTCATTTTGCAATTTCGTAGGAAATGTTCTTAGATTCTTTGTAGAGGGGTGCGTACAGCGTCTCTGAACATTCGTGACTGGAACAAAATTGTCGAGATAATTGGGCGATATGCTGTTTCGAACAATGTATTAACGTAAGCCTCGCTGCATTATATTTTATGATAAAACACAACCATTTAATATATTTATTATTTTATTTGCATAGAAGACGTTCCTCCTGGTTGAAAAGCTCTCATCTACAGTGACCTGGGGATAAATTCTTTTCAAGACGTTACATTCTTTTAGAAACATAAGATGAAAAAGGTCAATTGTGTGTGTGTGTGTGTGTGTGTGTGGTTTGAATTTTTCATGTAGCTTTAAAAAAATTTCAGTCGTATAGCTACGATGTCTGCATTGTGGCAGTTTATAGTGATGTCTAGCACTGGGTCATCATGCAACAGACTTGTAGCATGATGTCCCACGCAGTCACATTATCCTGACACCAGGCCTACCAGTCCTAACACTAACCTCTTAATGTTGAGTGCTTAGCGAGGCAGCTGTTAGTACGGTTTTTATAAATCTTAAGAAGGTCAACATTGGAGCAATAATCATAATGGAGTAGAATGAAAGAGTCATATTAAGTTAGTCATATTTGTCACGGTCGTTTGATAGGAGTGGAATTTTTTAATGAGTCCGTGATAAGAAATTATATTTAGTGTGAGAGTCTTGAAACCTTCAATATGACAGAACACGTCCACTCGATTATCAGCATATATGTTCCAGTATTGAACAGAGACGAAAGCACTTTTACCACAAGCAGCAGAGACGGTGGACTCGGCCTAGTTATCGTATTTATTTGGTAAACTGACTGCTTCTCCGAGTATGTGTCCACTATTATCTGTCGACCTTTGTATTTACACATTTCTACCGACTGTTTGTTTATGGAACTCGACACAGTTCATCCGTCGGACCATTTCCCTGCTGCTCTGTGAAACAAACTGTATGTGAAATCCAATATAATGTACAAGCGGGCGAAAAACGAATCGGTCCCCTGGTATTTGATACATGGCATTATGTATAAGACATTTTCCCACGCTACGTGATTTTATTGGCTGCATGACGTGTGAATCAGGTTAGTTAAATGACGTCGACCGATTTTGTTGTTGCTTTATATGTGTCAAGATTGGCGACAACTCGTCCGGTCTTAAAGAGTGTGTGATTGTTGTAAGGAGTGGATGTGCGGGGCAGATAAAAAAGGTGAACAATGGTCTTTAATAAAATCAGTATTATATCAATAATAAAATGAGCGACTATGGAATCTTGCACAGCTAAATTAGGTCGACAACGATTAGAGGCGATGAAAAATATATCCTTGTCAGTGATTCTGTCAAACAACAATTACAAGCAAGACAAGAGGCAAGGGAGGGATTGTAGAAAATACCGCGAAATTGTTTAAGCCCGCTACAAAATCCACTGATAAGCTCTTGCTTCCATTAACAGACACAGCTAGATCCACAATAAAAACCTCGAGACGAACTAAGGAAACAAACAAGATTCTAGAAGAAGCTTTCCCAGCTGCTGCTAAACCGAAGACACAAAAAGAACCTGAGGATACGGCCCAAATAAACTGTCATTGACCGAACGTCAACTCACTCTAATGACGCCAAACGATCAGAGACTGCTGTACGACTCGATCATTCTGCAGATGCCATTAAGGACACGTACAAGATTGGGGGGAGCGGTATATTTCCATTTTTGTAGCTGTACCAGCATTAACAGCCGCTGCAGCCCCTGTTATTGCAAAAGCTGCTGCACTTGGTGCAGTTGGAACTACTGCTGGAATAGCATTTATGTATATGTAATTTAATTATTTGTTTGTTAATTTGAAATTTGTTTTTATTCCATTACATGTCATTGTAATAATAACTTTGTCTACTGGATTTGACATTTTTTTTAGAAATTCAGTTCAATTCTGTTTGACCTTACCTTTTTTAATTTACTGATAAACAACCAGTAATAGAAAAATTATATCTAGTAGATGACCTTGATTCAGAACTAGTAAGAGTTCTGGTAAACAACTTTTTTTCTTTTTTTTAATTCTTTTTAAGAGTAAGATTCATTCAATGGAATCAGGGCCATACCTGGAGTACGTGATAATTATCATGTAACAAACTTCTATTCCTTCTGGAAAGATGAATTCTTGACCCCCATCCTGGTATCTGTTTTGCGTTTTAGTTAGTCTTATAACTCATGTTATAATACAAATTAGCCAGTCTGGGCTCTAAATTATTGACACTTAAAGGTGTTTTGTTGTGACCAGTTTGAGTTGAAATTCTATTTTATGGAATTAGTGATTCTTTTCCCTGGAAATATGCAAGTGCTCATACAGAATTCTCGGACAAAGACATTCACTGAAATTTATTCGGAATTCAAGATTGGAATATCATTTTCTGTGATTCAATAAGGAACTGCTGATAAAATAACACTTTCAAAGTTAAGACAGACGTCATCGCCTTACATTTTGAATTTCATCAGGACTCGAACTCAGATTCATTTAGGACTTTTAAATAATAGGACTTCTATGTTTTTAATTCTTGGACTAATTTTGGGTTTGATTCGTAAAACCGTAAGTTCTTTTTCTCATTCTTACCTTGGTTTTCTAATGAAATATATTATTTGGTAAATTTTACAAAGCTTGTTGTTTTCACTCTTTCCTTGTTACTTTTTGTAAGAGCCTAGACACGTAACAAGAAAATTGGGCGCTCGTCCTTCAGATATATAAATTTTGGCTAAAATATTTGAGAAAATTTTGTTTTTTGAAATTTAAATTCCCCTAGTTTTTGAAATCTTTTAAATCCCAAGTATTATTTCACATTGTATAAATCTTTAGTGACATCAACAGACTTTTTTACAATGTCATCAAAAGTGGAGATCTTTCTTTCAAATCCTACCCAGGAGTTGGACTGTTTGGAAAAAGATGAATTGCTTAGTCTTGCCAGAAAATACGATCTTTCTGAGGCAAAAGCTTCTTTGACGAAGCAAGAAATAAAAAAAAAGTTTTGGTCCAGTATTTGGTGGAAAAGAATGTTTGGATAAAGGTGCTTTGGCTTAGATCAGTAAGTCTGGATCGGACTCTGACATAAAGATAAATGAATTAAAATTAGAATACAAGATGGAATTAGAGTTAAGAAAGCATGGACTTCAGAAAGAAGAGAAACAAATGCAATTAGATGAAGAAGAGAGAGAGAGAGAGAGAGAGAGAGAGAGAGAGAGAGAGAGAGAGAGAGAGAGAGAGAGAGAGAGAGAGAGAGAGAGAGAGAGAGAGAGAGA
>JAECUM010055924.1:0-21683 GCA_016617855.1 Megalonaias nervosa | reverse complement strand
TCATGCAAACAAATAGATTGTAACAACTGTATATAGTGAACATGCATTTATGGTCTTTTCAAATTGGCACGTACTTCTTTTATTATTACTTCTTATAATAATACTTCCTCCGTTATAATACTAAATTGTTTTTATTATATTAACATACTTTTAACATTACGTGTATTTCTTTTCCATTTAATCGCTTGGTCTTTCAACGTTACATTTGAACATCTGATGATAATGGTATTCATTTATATTACTTGTATTTTACGAATATTGAAATTACCTTCTTAAATAATTATACCTTTAAAGTAACACACACACACACACACACACACACACACACACACACACACATATATATATATATATATATATATATATATATATATATATAACAATCGTAAAGCTCCAGTTTCTTACATAACTGTCAATCAGATATAAATTTTTAAGAAAGATAGGAAGAAGGGTAATATAATGAATTAGAGGAATGGTAAGCTAAACAATCTATATTACACAAGTAAGCCGGAAGCGTTCTACAATGATAAGAACATATATAAATGTATTGACTGTGAGAGTTATTTTCTTTAAATAAGCACAGACTGAAAAAAATTAAGTCGAAAAGAGACGGAGCATCTAAAGCCATATATAAAGTAAAAATACAGTTTGATTTAAAAAATGATAATTTTATGACTGAAAAGTCAATAAGTTGCTTGAAAGAGAAAACATTTAATATTTAATGATGCAGTTGTACAAAGGTTTAAATAAAATTTCTAAATCTAGAATGTGAAAGTGTTTCTTCCAAACAAAAATCAGTAAATGTATTGACAAAACTGATCCACAGATATGAAACCTAGCATAGATTAGTTAACATGAAATCCTGTTCAAGCAAGCAAAGAAGAAAGTTCATCTTCTTTTATTTGGTTACCAAGCAATGCAAGCATTTGGGATACCTAAATTTAAAATAGGCGAAACAGTTAGGATTTCAAAATATAAATCTGTTAAAATTGTATCTAAACAACTTTACGGACGAAAGTTTTAAAGTAAAAGAGGCAATATTATTCAGTTGTGTTGTAAACAAAGTAGAGAACTTAAAGGGTTGTGTATTTTACCAGGAGTTATCGATGTCTGAAAATAGGACGATTCACACACTGTTTAAAGTGTTTAACAAAAAGGTACGCTGACTTCACTCCCAGCATACATAGCTTTCATTGTGCACAAATCCGAAAGTAACTTTGAGGATGCATTGAATGTACATATGCCACCTTGTAAGGTGCGTGTGCGTGTGAGAGAGAGAGAGAGAGAGAGTCTTTTGGCAACTTGTCTCTCGTGAGAAGAAATTTGTTTTCTCAAATTATGTATGAGCAAATTTCTCTCATAAAACAATAAAAGAAATATATATATATATATATATATATATATATATATATATATATATATATATATATTACGCCACTTCCGACAGAAGTAGTTTTAAGCTGACAAGAAGACGGGACGTCTTCAACATAATATATCTCCTAACACTTTCTAATGTCTCATTTGGGAAAATTCGTTTTATCATATCAGACTGAGACCGATTGATCGTATGTGTATTACTTGCATGCAACATGTATGCGCAAAACATAATTTTGTCTCCACTGTACCGGAAGTAGTTTTGACTGTGTCACTATTGTTCATATTGGAACTTACAGTCGGGGTCCACGCTCTTTGGCAGCAATTTGGCTCACATATGAGAAAATTTGTTTTCACGAATTATGTAGGAGCATAATTCTATAAACAGTGTAATTGAACAGTACATTTAGCACACACCTCAGACTACATAGCTCGAATTGTGCCATGATCTGTGTAGCACGTCTTCTTAGATTAGATCTCCTAATGCTCAATAATAATGTCTCATTTGGGAACATTCATTTTCTCTTATTAGACCGAAACCAGCGTATCTTCTGCATATTCCTCGTATTGCATATACATGTGAAAGTTTTGTCTCATCTGTACTGGAAACAACTCACAAATACTATTAAATAACAATTTTACCCCATTCCAAGCCGACGTGGGACATCTTCATAAACGGTGCCACCTTATAACGGCTAATACTGTCTCATTTGGTAAGTAAATTTTCTCACAATAAACTGTGACCAATGTAATACCTTATATGGCTTATTATGTGGAAAACACAGCTTTGTCCCCACTGTACCAGAAGCGTCTTTAAGTGTGCCGGCAATTGTATAAGGAAACTGAGGGGAGGGGCTAATTTCAAATTCCACAGAGGCAAAATGCTCTCATCAGTACAATTTAATCGTAATATTCCACATCCATAGCGGAAGTAGATTTGACTGTGCCAAGAATTCAGTATGTGACTTATTCAGATATTATGTATCCTAACCTTTGCTATTATTGTCTTAATTGAGAAAATTAGTGTTCTCATATTGGACGGAGTCCAACATATCTTGAGCATATTACTTGTACAGAATATGCATATGAATAAAACAGTTTTGGCTCTATATACCTTAAGTAAACTGCTGACTAAAAACTTAATTATGCTCAGACATCTGCATTCTTATTAAACAATACAGAGATCCCACATTGTGTTGCGATCTGTAATGATAATGGCTATACTAATCAGGTGCATATAAAACAGATGAATGGATTATACACAGATATAGTAAAAGCTTTTTCCAACTCCGGTAAAAGCTTGAATAGTAAATCCAAATGTTTTCACCGGGTTATACCAGGTTGGAATGACTGTGTAAAAGAACTACACGACTTTGCACGAAATGCTTACCTTATGTGGCGTGATAACGGTAAACCTCGTCATGGCCATGTCAGTAACTAAATGCGCCAAACAAGAGCACAATTTAAGTATGCTCTTAGATTAAGTAAGAAGGAGGAAGTAAAACAGAGCAGACTAGCTAGCCCAAAAATTTGAAAATTCGACCAAGGTGAAATCTGGCAGCAAGTTAAACAAAATACTACGACAACTTCCAATATGCTAACAATTTGCATTAATGGGAACCATGGTGAAAATAATATATGCAACATGTGGAAAAATCATTTTGAAGACTTACACAATAGTGTTAAAAACGAATCGAATAAGTGTATTCTCTCAGTATTTAATACCTCTTCTGCTCGTATTGAAATAATCACACTATCTGAGATCTAATTTGCAATAGCAAGACAAAAAGGAAGTAAATGTCCTGGATCAGATTTTTTTATATGTGGAACATTATAAATTTTCAGATACTAGACTTCATATCATTTGCATGATTTTATTTAATTGTATGTTTGTAGATAACTTTGTTCCAGATAATTTCACAAAGGTTACAATTATACCGCTACTGAAAAGCAAAATTGGTAACCTGGCGAACAAAAATAACTATAGACATAGCTCTTACGACAATTATTTCAAATATATTTGAATGCATCATGCTACAAAGATGTGAAGTCACAACCTCTGATAATCAGTTTGGTTTCAAAAAGCAACATTCAACAGATTTATGCATCTATGCCTGTATGGAAACTGTCAGCTATTATGTAGAACATGGCAGCCCAGTGTTTGCATGCCTTTTAGACGCTAGTAAGGCATTTGATAGGGTCAATCATTGGACACTCTTTAAAAAGTTGCTTGATATTCAAATACCCGTCTACATAGTTCATACTTTAGTTAACTGGTATGGCAAATAGTTGTACTATGTGCGCCGGGGAAGTGTACCATCCAATTCTTTCATTGTAACCAATGCGGTTAGGCAGGGAACTGTTCTTTCCCCTTGATTATTTAATTTATACATAGACGGGTTAAATCGTAAACTGGGTCAGTGTCACGTGGTGCTAAGTCTGACACCAAATGTGTCTTTTTTAACAATCTTAGTTTTGCTGATGATATGTCATTGATATGTCCTTCTATCGCAGGTTTAAGGAAATTAAAGATATGTGAACAATACGCATTAGAGAATGATATCGTCTATCATACACAAAAATCAGTGTGCATGGTCTTTCTGTCAACTTCTTTCAAATTACCGTCTCCTCCTTCTGTACATCTTAACGGCCATGCTCTTACGTATGTCAACAGTTATACATATTTGGGTCATATTTTAAAATCCAATCGGTCATATGATGAACATATGATGAGACATTACATATTTTTTGTGTACTCGAACAAACATGCTTCTACTGTTATGTATATTTAATTTAATTGTTTGTCTGTTAGCTTTAAATTTTGTTATTTCATTACATGTTATTGTAATTAACATTGTTTGCTGGACTTGACCTTGTCCAAAACTGAGTTCATTTCTGCTTGACCTGACTGACTATTTTATTCTTTTAAAATTTCATTTATGTAAACAACTAATAATAGCTTCATGACTCTCTATGTGTATGAAGTAATTAACCAAATTATTATACAGGTAAACTTGTTGATTTGGGTCAGAGTTTTGGAGAATCCTAAGTGAAATATTTATCGGCTATTGTGTTGTAAGTAAACAAGGCTCATTAGATCATTCTAGAAGGTTATTTTCCATTAGGTAATGGTTGTTTTTAGAAAATGCTAATTTGTGACCTGGGGTCAAGCAGAGAACTATATTATCTTGTGACTGTGAGGATTTTACCAGTCGTGTTTTAACATCTAGCACTTTAAGTTGTATTATGTTGTGACCAGTTTGGGCTGAATTTTATTTTCTTCAGATCATTGAATTCAAGTGATTATTTCTTCTGGAAATACAAAAGTTCTCTGATAAAATTCTTGGATAAAGACATTCATTGGAATTATTACTGAATTCAAACCTGGAATAATATTTCTGTGATTCAACAAGAGACTATTGACACATCAGTACTTCGCAGGCCATAACAGACACGTCATCGCTTTCAATTTTGGATCTCTGAGACTTGAACTGAGTTTTATTCAGGACTTTTTATTATTAGGACTTGTGCCTTTAATTCTTGGATTAATTTTGGATCTAATTCGCAATACCATAAGTTCTTTTTTCTCATTTTTCACTTTGTATTCTAGGGAAATAAATTATTTGTTAAATATTAAAAAGCTTGTCGTCTTCACTCTTTTCTGTTACTTATTTTAAGAGCATAGACTCGTAACACTACGTAAATTTAAAAATTGTTCATTGAATATCAAAATTAGATTATTCAAATCTTATTGCTGCACAATGTATTGTGCTCCTCTGTGGACAAAGTTTAATGACTGCATGAAGAGAAAACTAGTTATTGTTTATAATAATAGTCTTCGTTTTCTGTTAGGCCTTCCAAGATGGAACAGTGCCTCCAACATGTTGTAAATTATAATATATTCGGTTTGTTTTGATGAAGTAATGAGAAAGTATGTGCTCTCAGTGATGACAAGAATATCTAATAGTAAGAACTGTATATTGAAATATCTCTGGAAATATGACATTCATTTAAATTCTCATATTATTAGTAGATGAAACAAATTTTACTCTTTAAATGTGCCACTTAATTTCATTCTTAACAAAGCAGGGCACAGTCCATTGTTGTTGATGTATCTGTATACTTGTACATAAGATGTCTATGATCTTTCATGTTTACAATATTTTTACTTTATGTCTGTATTTTAATTTAGATGTATGGATTATATAGTCTGAAATAAAGAATTCTTATCTTATCTTAACCGTAATTTTCCACATCCACGGCGGAAGTAGATTTGACTGTGCCAAGAATTTAGTATGTGACTTATTAAGATATTATGTTTCCTAGCCGTTGCTAATATTGTCTTATTTGAGAAAATTAGTGTTCTCATATTGGACGGAGTCCAGCATATCTTGAGTATATTGCTTGTACAGAATATGTATATGAAAAAACCAGTTTTGGCCTTTATACCTTAAGTAGCGCTGAGTGCGAGCGGGATGCGTATGTGGAAGGTTATAGAGGGGGTCCACACCTCTTCGCAGATACTTGTCTCTTATGTGGTAAAATCTCAGATTTTGTAGGGGCAAACTACTCTCACGAACGTACATTAACCAACCACTGATATTTTTTGGCAAAATTATAAAAGATAAATATATTCTACTTTTATTGACGCAAGATCTCATATGCCTCCTTTGTTTTCCAACAGCAGTTTGTGTTAAATTCGACGTTTCTTTTGAGGAATATGTTCAACAGATTTGAAGAATTGAGTTCACTGCTGGCAGTGGTTTAATATCAAATTTCAAACCACTGCTAACTTTATGAATGGGCCTTCCAGAGGATAAAAAATGGCCTAGTTCATGTTTCAATGATTAGAGAAAAGTGGAGAAATTATGAAATAAGGAATCCTTACAAAGGTCATCACAAACCCCGGGCCTCAGTATTATTGAGAATATATGGCACACAAGTAATTCAAAGATTGAAAAAGTCTACAGTAAATGAAATCTAGGTCTTGTCACATTTGTTTTTTTTTTTCTTATCAATTGACTAGACGCAAACTGCCAGTCTCGTTAATGGATTGACAAATCAACGCAAGTCTAAGCGACACAATTCCATCTCCTGAATCATCTGCGATTTTTCTCCGACAACACCTATACTAACAATAATGAATTTATTTGGTCCATTGCATGCATGATACACCATGTTTAACTTTTGACAATCATAAAAATGTGTGCCTAGAACATTTATAACTCAGGTATCCAACACCCAAACCGACTTGTAGGCGATGTGAAATCTGTTCCCTTCTCCAAAACGCCGTCTAAGTTTGCAGACATGCGTAAGATTGACCGAAAGCTTGTGCTCTACCCCATGACCAGCTAAACGTTAAGATAGTCGATGTACAAGACAACGCATTCAAACTATCATGAGAGAGAGAGAGAGAGAGAGAGAGAGAGAGAGAGAGAGAGAGAGAGAGAGAGAGAGGGGGGGGATAGGTGTGGGCGTGTGGTGAGGGGAATGATTTTAAATGGAAACACACAAATCTAACCCAGACCTTTATTATATTTTAGAATATGAGATTGACGCATATATAATAAGCTTCTGCGATTTTTCTGCTTGATGCTAGCATGGCCATATGTGTTTTCTAATTTTCCTTAAACTTGTGCTGACTGCGAACCCTTTCTGGAAGAGATGTCGACTTGATTATCTCCAGCTATAGGAATTTCCCACCTATTTGACATATCCACCTTTAAACTATCTTAATTTCTAGCAATGGCGAAGTGTGGTTTTGTAAGGTAGAAAAGTATCAGATAAATCGCCAGGAAGAGCGTCGAGTCCAGATAGTTCCGGTATGCTTCTTGAGTAAGTTCCAGTTGTGAGAGAGAGAGAGAGACGGCGAAATTAGCGTGTGGAGTTACCTTTCTGTTTTTGTCAGGTCGATTGGGAAAATGTCAGTCAAATTTTCAAGAGGAGTTTATGATTCATACTTTAGCGATTACAAACTTTGATACGATTGTTTGTTTTGTGGGTTTAACGCAATTTTTCAGCACATGTTAGACTATACATGGCAGCTAGTATATCTGATAGGGGAAGAATCCTGGAAAACCCCGGGAAGAACCACTGACCAACGGAAAGGCCGGGACTAGAACCCACGTTATCGGTAAAGGCGAGCTCCTTAGACCACTCACCCACCTGGGACCCCGCTTGTATAAAGCCCAAGAGATATTATACCAAATATTACATGTATAAATATCATTTTCTGGCATACTTTGTAGATACTAAAAGAAAGATATGACGTTAGTTTTCCACCTATGACATAAACTTAAGTAACTACGCAATTATTGGCTCATGTACACTAGACGACTATTCTTGGAAAAGCAATCACACGTAATATGAGCTTTTTATGAGCATTTTTCTACCTCAGCCTTGACCGTGACAAAGCTGTAAACAATATGGCTGACATGAATGACAATACGGAATATTTAAGAAATTTGCTATGGATTTGAACGCAGGTAAAAAGCTTTGAAAAGGAAGCTATTAAGTTATTGTAGGGTAGGGATATATACTTGACATACACTATTACGCAGTTAGGTGTATCTGGTATAACAAGAGACGAGGAGTGTTCTATGTTTACAAAACTTGGTATGCTGTGTGACGAACTATATGGTTGGGGTGGGGTGCTTCCAATATTTTATTTAAAGTATTATAGAAGTCCCACCCAGGCTCTGTTTTGTTGGAAGTTAAATTTAGTGAAAGATAGATGTAAAGCTCCGAGCCCCCAGTCAGCAATGCCGACGGTTAGATGGTTAAATGTATAAAAATGTTGAAATTCAATGAATAACAATTTAATAACAATTCAATAATCAAATGACTCAAAGTTCCAATTACACTCCTTCTGCTCGACCCTTTAATAACCCTATTGCATCACTTGATTAGCAGTGTGAGATTGATCTACACCTGTCCTTGTATTTCTACTCATCTGTTGTATCCTTTCTCCAAATTCCTTCTCCTCCTCCTCGACTTTCTCTAGACTCTTTCTCCTCCTCTACCACTTTCTTCCACCACGACTACACTTCTGTCGACTTCGACTGTCTCGGCTACAGTCTCAATTCCGTCTCCAATTCTTGAAGACTTGGGACCCAATGGAACCGGAAGTTCTCTGTCCCCTAAAAAGCTTCCTGTGAAACCACAAGGACGGTACAATCTCTTTCCTTAGCCCTCTCATCTCACACTACAATAGCCTATCATCAGATAACGGCTATTGAATTTCTTCGGTCACCCATTCATTCACATCGAGATACCCATATGTTCTTGCATGGTGAAACAAACGTGAAAATACAGCACGGTATCAATTACTTCTTATACATACATCAATAAATTCCGTCACATCAGTACACATTCCTAATCCCGTTATGCCAAAGCATATCACAAGAATCAGACGCATTTCTTTACCTTACAGCTCATACAAAGTACGCAAATATTCAAATATCCATGCTCTGATATATGCATACGTCCATAGTAACTAATTTTACATACTTCAACCATGTTTCCAAATTTACAATTCAAGCATGTGTAAATTCTAACATAACGCTTTAATAAATGCATTGGTTTACTATGAAGTAACCTAACAGCGAATTACAAAAATTAATTCTGACCACAAGCTAACAATCTACATAATTCAGCCTCGCATCTAATACTTCTCTACGTAAGGTTCAAGCCCATTTCTCAAATACGCATGTAAATGAAACACCACAAAGGTAATTCTACATACTAAATCATCCCAGTAATTAAATGTACATTCTACAAATAATTACAATTATGATGCAGTAATATTCTGCCGCCAGATTACGAGTGGCTTCTTTCTCGGAGTAAACGTTATTGATCTACAATCTTTCCAGGCGAATACTAAATTACTCTTACGATTTCGGAAGGTATCGTTCGGGTCTGAATTGTAATTACGCCCTCTATCTCAATTCCGATTGGATATCGCTGTGGACCGATCCAATAAAACATTTGTGGACAATGTCCCTCTCTCTGTCTGTCAACGTGGGGACGGATAAGAACACGCCCCGTTCACCCCGTGGACTTTCCTTTTGATCCTTGAACTAACCTTTAACATATACGTGTGATAACAGTAAGCTTTTGTTAAATGACGCGACCGGTCGCCTTTGCCGGTTCAAGTTTTCGGTCTCTGGCTGGTCATGGTAACCTTGCGTAACAGTTCAACACTAACCCCGCGGCAATCATTAGAGATCAAACACAAGGCCGCGGTAATATTCCCAAGATAGGTAGATTATAGCTTATACATGACTTTAGCTATGTGCTTAGCAAACGTGACAACGAAATACAATAAAAAAAAAAAACGGCATGGATAAAAACGAAGAATCATTTGGAACAGTGCATGATTAGAAGCTTGCATCTTGAGCTGCAGTAATCAATACTACAGTTCTATTTTCTATTACAAGAAAAAGCAAGAAACAGTAAAATTCCATTCAAGAAAGATGTTTGGTCTATATTCATCCACCCCCACCCCGTTATGTTGTAAGAATCCAAAAGTTTTAATTCTTATTACTATATTACTGACTAACAAGCACTATAAATATATGACGGACTCTTTACTAGTCATTCTTGATATTACAAACATATGACGGACTCTTTTTCTGGTTATTCTTGACATTACAAATATCATACTGCATATGAGATATCGTCCTTTCTTTTATGACTAATTCCTATGGGAAGTTTTGTCACGGTATGATTCGCAGTGTCATGTCATTCGCGATAAAGTAACATAATCATATTTTCATAACTGTTGGGCAGTGTTCTGAAGCGCATGCCTTTACCAATCACTGCCATCTAACCTCTGAGGTCGGTCAATGCGGGCATGTGAGAAAGCTTGCTAGTAGCTTCCCGTGGGTCGGTGGTTCTTACAAGAGCTTTCTCGGGTTCTTCCTCCACCATTTATACTGGCCGCAATGTATAGCCTATCATGTGCTGATAAATGGCGTTAAACACAAAACAGGAACAATTACTTGAAAATTATTTCATGAATTAGTAGTGTCAGTACTTTTATTAGACTGAAAGAAATTGAAAGCATTTAAAGTTCTACGCATCCCGTCGGTCAATAAGAGGAAAACTGGTTCATAAAATGTCATAATCACTTTAATATATGGATATACTTAGATGCTATATGATATTTTATTTAAAAGTAGCATTTAATACTGTAATTATGCAATATGACGCATTTCATTTGAAACATAAGACATATCCTTGAACAAAAGTTTTACATGAATATATTTACATACTTGTTCTTTTCGTGTACAATTGTTTTGTTTACAAGTCAATATGTCTGATATAATATATATCTGATATATTATGAAAATATAATTTTAATTTGATGACTATTTTGGTGAAAAGTTTATGGGCTTCACCAGATATCTTATATAATATTAAAATAGATCGTATTCATTATATAAGGTACCTTGCATATCGTATTCATTATATAGGGTACCTTGCATATCGTATTCATTATATAGGGTACCTTGCATATCGTATTCATTATATAGGGTACCTTGCATATCGTATTCATTATATAGGGTACCTTGCATAACGAAGAAGACGTCTTTCATCAAAAATTGTAAATATTTTGGCATTAATACATGAGTTCTCAATACATGTATATGCTAAATGGCATGTAAAATACAGTCATTAATGCATGATATATCATTACTTGTATAAGATGTATGGCATGCAAGATATAACCATTAATACATGATATCTCAATACTTGTAAAAGATATATGGTCTGTAAAATATAGTCATTACTGTATGATATATCTTATATAGTGCTGAACATATTTATATTATGTAATATAGATACCTTATTTAATGAAGTTAGATAAGATATCTGAAATATTATATTCGATATCTCAACAAATTTAAGAAGTCTGATTTATTAAAGATTTTATTCATTAAAGAAATTCTCATCTGTCCCTTCATATATCTTATATGATATATGACGCGTCTGATCTATATTATAGATCTTACTTATTAAAAAAGCTTTCGTATATTAAGTGAGACATTTGATAAAATAAATAGACACTTAGCACAGGGAAACAATTTGAACAGTCCACATTGTAAACAAACTTGTATATCCTCAGATTATTGATTATGGAAAATCAATAAACTATATTACTTTGTACCAAGAGATGAATTTTATTTTCCGTTGTAATTTTCTGGATTCAGTATATTTTATATTCCATTGCCGTCTAAGCTATGTACCTACTTCTCAGTAATATATTCAACATTCAAGATTTTGTTTGCAAAAACTTTCACATATACTGAGCTAAGTTTTGAAGTATAAAATGAAACTATGTCAGAAAAAAGTTATAACGATTAACGTTTGCATGTTATATAGTAAATATTATCAAGGTGTCAGGGTTCTTTAAGTTGGACAGTTATTTCACTGAGACAAATTACGGGTTAGCAGTCCACGTGGATCATCGATAAACCGTCTTCGAGTTAAGGTTATGTGGAACGTTTTGGCTGTTTAATTTCCTTCCTGCTTTTACCTGGAAACTGTAATAGCCGTGTAGTGGTAGATAAAAAAGTGAGAGAACGCAATAAGAAAGCGAGGGAACGGATGTTGCTCAGATGCGGGGGTGGGGGGCGGACAATGGCGAGCGCAAAATATGTAAGGGAACGCCGTTCCCAGGTCTTCCCACAGCACCACATCCCTGGCAATAGTACAATGGAACTGAACTGTTTAAATTTTAATGTAGATATTTTTTATGTATTTTCATACAACATCGTGCTTTGCATTATTTTTAAACATGTTCATAATTTTATTATTATCTATTCAGATGTTCTATATACGTCTTAAGTTGCTTATTATTATTATTATTATTATTATTATTATTATTATTATTATTATTATTTATCGGGAGAATGATTTAGAATTTTTCAAAACTTTAAACAGCTAGCTTGGTTGGCAGTTATCAATGTGACAATAGACACATATCGATAGTATCTCATGTTAGCAACGATCTTCATTCTGTCTCTATGCTTCTTTAAATGGCTATTTGAACTGAAGATGCAAACGAAAGATTGGGAGAAGACTTCTGTTGACTTACAGTCATTTTATAACTAACCAGTCTTCATAACTCATGGTGATCGACCGGAAAATATCATAATAAACAGCTGATTTTCATATACATCTAGAAATATGGATTGGTATATACATAAATGGGATCTCGATCTCTCTCTCAAGATATTATATATAGTTTACAAGCTCTCCCATACAATTTTTATACTATCGCTCTCCCATACAATTTTTATACTATCGCTCTCCCATACAATTTTTATACTATCTTATTTTGTAACATATGTTATAAAATAAATAAGATATCTTATAAAAGGATGTAATTCAGATATCTGGTTAGTTATATACAATCTTAGCTAAAGTTGTATATAAGACAACTTTTAAATATAAAATATATCTTATAAAGTTTTTAAGATATTTTATACAGTTTATATTAAGATATGGTGTTTAGTTTATGAGATATTTAGTTTTCTGGGATAAAAGCGATTTGGTATAATACATAAAATCGGAGTGTGTTTATTTTATTTCTGTTATGAAAAAGGCATTTGTCAACATAACAAGATATCGTGTCACACATAAAAAAGGAAACGAAAATGATTGTAAGGTGCACGGAAAAATGCAGTCATGTTCAACTGCTCTTTGGATTCATAAGACCAGTCAATCTAATTTTACAAAAACCCAGAAGATCAGCTGGTAATGGGAAACATATACGTCAGAGTCAGTTAATGAATTTTAGGCGTCTGTAAATCATAATTTGATTTTCAATTGCTAAAAGATTCCTGAACTCTATGTTCTTAAGTATGCAGAATAGATTAAAATTTCTGTGTATCATATTAGGTGGAGGTACAAGATCTTAACGTTTCTGTCAACCATAATTTTCCGAATCATCCAATTTTACATTAGAATAATAAAATTCAGAGTAAAAGAAATTACAGCAATTAATATTGTGTGATATATGATATTGAATTTTAAATCCTGTCAAGGAGGGCTCCAAGTTAAATGGATAGACCCGTGTATGTGTGTTTCCGTCCGTTCATTATCTTGTAGTTTCATCTCTGTATTTGCAAACCCTTGAGATAAATTAGTCGAACGGTAATGGACCATTACTACTGAGTATGTTAATTACTTTATCATGTGTTTTATCTCCAAGGTCAAATTCATCGATAAGTGTTCTTACTTCGTAATAATTAATAGTAGTAGTAGTTGTTGTAATAGTAGTCGTATTAAGTAGAATGACATTTTTCCTAAAAAAAATTCCAAAACTTTGGATTTGGCGCGAGTATTCACACTGTTAGATTGGGCCACTACGTTGGCATACTTGACACGTGTCAAACATGCGATTAAAGGAACATAAATATAATTATATTTGTAATTTCAAAAATTATTTGTGACAAAATACAACTGTTTGGTAAAATATATTAATTTTTTTAATTATTTTGTCATGTAAAATGAAAACACTGTTAATATCACTAAAATCGTAACAAGATTACTCGCGAATTTTTTACTGACGGAAACGACAGCAGTACCGGTACAGTGAAAAAGTACACTGGTACGTACCACAGGAAAAAAACACAGCGGTTATCCAGTATACCGGTAATACCGTGCACCTCTAACATTAATACAGCAATATTTTTTAATTATTTTCTTCAGATATTATTAGCATGGAGACAGCAGACGATTACCAAGAGTTTCCATTTGTGGGAAGGGCAGATGTTCTGGCAGAACTGGATCGAGCATGGAAAGAAAATCATCATAGGATATTTGGAGTCTATGGATTACGATCTGTGGGCAAGTCAAGAACTGTCAGAGAATTCTTGAAAAGACAAGACGAAACCATTAAATTATCCGTAGCACAGGGGAATACTGAAAGTGGTCTTAAAGTTATTCCACTGGACTTAGCTTTTATTGGTAATAAAGTAACTTTGTATAGTCAGTTGTGTGCAGGATTGGGAATTCTGCATCGAAATCTCTTTGACTTAAAAGCCATTTTTAATACTTTGGTGGAAGAAATATGTAATAATATAAACTTTCTTTATGTGTTCATCTTTGAAAGTGCAGAGAAAACTTGTGAGGTATCTTTAAAAAATTCAGAAACAGGAGAGGAAATTTGGAATTTGAAGGATGATTTACAGACACTCTGCGTTGATCTTGTTTCAGCCTGCAGAAATGTCAAAATATTTCTCACATCAACCACACATATACTTTTTGCTCAGATAAACAGAGCAGTTTACAAGTGTGAACTAAAACCAATGTCAAAGGAAGATTCCACGGAGCTTCTTGCCACTGTTGCCCCAGATATGCGCTCCCATGAATGCACGGAGAAAATAGTGGATCTGTGTTGTGGCCTTCCTTTAGCGCTGATTATTGTGGGATCGAATCTGACGGTAGATGGCATACAGGACCCATGGAAATCCGTAGAGTCCCTCACTGTGTGCAGACTGAAGGCTCTGAGTAATAAAAACCACAATGAGAGAGACAGTCTAGGTAATAAAACCACAATGACGAGATCAGTCTAGGTAATACAAACCATCATGAGGGTGACAGTCTAGGTAATAAAAACCACCATGAGGAGGACAGGCAGGCGATAAAAGCCACAATGAGAGGGGCAGTCTAGTTTAAAAAAAACAAACACCATAACGGTGACCGTCTAGGTAATGAAAACCACCATGAGGAGGACAGTCTAGGTAATACAACTACTATGAGGGAGACAGTCTGTGTAATAAAAACCATAAAAACCACCACGAGAGGGACAGTTAAAACAACTGATTCAGGAAAAGATAAAAAAAAAAAAATTTTGTTATACTGACATTAAATTTAATAAATTCTAAGAGCATGCTTTACATTGACTAATAAATCCATTTTAAAAAAATTGTTTTCCCTCAAAATAAAGAATGTAATTTTGAATAAAGGCAACAGACAATGTGATGGACAGAGAGTTATGAATCTTGGCTGGAACATTTTGTTTCCAGATTGTTTTTGAAACTAAATTTGAGGTAGACAGATTTAACTACGGCGCCCCGACACTGTAAACTCCACAGTATGAGAGAGAGAGAGAGAGAGAGAGAGAGAGAGAGAGAGAGAGAGAGAGAGATCTCAAAGGAAGGACAGAAAGAATATCTTAGCAACCATTTTAAGATACTCTAACATATTCTTGGAATACATATTGAACAACTTTAAATATAACTCAGGTTGCATGATATGATATAACTGATGGGACATAAAGAGCAAATCAAGTAATAAGTAACTGATTGATGGTCTGAAATAACTAGAGACCCATGGGTATAAAGGTCTAAGTATAATATGAAAAGAATATTTTCTGCACGTGAAGTTTAGTTCAAGACTGCATATGTTAACCATGACCAGGTTATTTAGATTCAATGAACAATAATCTACAGGGTCAAGCATGCCTTCTGGTACCGACAAAGATGACTATTAAAATTGGGGTTGGTGTATACTGCGCCTTTCACGATACTCTTCTTATCGTATTAAAGCTTTATCTATTTTTAATTTTACATGAGAACGAAAGTGTGCAAATCTAAGACTAATGATGCCACGGTTCATGCCAAAACTTCGAAATCATTTGATTTTGTTTTTTTCGTTGAAATTTGACAACCTTGATGATGTAAGTAATGATGTGCTTAAAATTTTCATGAACACATCATCTTCAAAAGAATTTCCACTGTGAGCATATTTTATTTCGTACTAAAAGCTAAAAAGCACGAGTAACAGAAAAAGTTTTGGCTTTCAATTATTCAGAATTCCTCAATTTTAAATAAATTTGATTTTATATAATCTGCATCAGAATTATGACAATGTATCACTTTTTGGAGCAGATATCACTTTTTGTCTTCAACAATGCTCAGATTTTGTTACAGTGTTATGAATATAGTATTGTTAGTAGGTAAGACGCATTGTTCCACAGTATCCTTCTTGGAGGTAAACCAATGTTAATTCCAAAGTTTTACTTTGTGTTCCAGAATACCTGTACAAACAATTCCTCTTGAAGTTGACAGATGTTTTCCAGCAGCGACTGGCTGTACTTGGCTTTATTCCTGGGTCATTTAACGAGAAACAGGCAACAAAAATCCTAGGTACTAGAAAGTATTGTTTTGTTGTTGTTTCTAAGACTAACTGTATATCTATGATCATTAAAAAAATAAGATCCCCTATTATATAGTGACTCAGAATGAGGTAGTCCCTGATAAAACAGATCTGGTGATGTATCCTACCGGAGGGATATTATCTTTTAAATAGTTACTGAATATTTTACACTCAGTTTTAGCTTTTAATGTATTTGTCTTGAAAATATGGGGTTTTTTTGTTGTTGAAACGTATCAGTTATTACATGCACATTATCTTACTATTTTGTACCCCAGTATAAGGTTGTCTCGAGTTCACGATGTACACTTCTACTCACCCCCTTATCTTTGTGTGTGTGTGTGTGTGTGTGTTGTATTTGAAACGTAACTTTAACAGTTTTTCAGTCAAATCGTTAGGATGTATGCAGTGTGACAGATTATAGTGATGTCTAGCACTGGGGCATCATACCGCAGACATGTAGCATTATGTCTTACCCAGTCACATTATCCTGACACCAGGCCGACCAGTCCTAACACTATCTTCTTAATTCTGAGCGCCAAGCGAGGCAGCTGCTAATGCCATTGTTATAAGTCTTTGGTATGACTCAGGCGGGGTTCGAACCCTCGACCTCCCGCATCTTATGCGGACGCTCTACCACTTACGCCACCGGAGCGGTCATTATTTTTTTGTATTATTGAGTTAAGTTTAGTACACGGGGCACAAGGAATATCCAAGTTAACACTACGAGCGGACGCATATATTTTTATTATGGACTTGTACTATCCCGTATTTTCTAAAAACAGTTTTATTTTCATTGACGCACTTTTCGCGAGAACGTATTCTTTACAGTACACATCGAATTAGACTGGTTCCTTGTCATTCTTTTGGCTAAAGTATCGACAGGCACAAACTTGTCAGTTCTATCAAACATAATCAAACCACGGAAGAGCATGGATGAGGGGAAGTCATCAGGCATCGTTTAGCCACGTCTTCAATCATCAGAGTAGAGCACGTGGTTTAAAGATACATACATGGTTGATTTCAGCACAGTTACTAAATTCATAAATCAGTTTTATACGTATCAAACTGACAACAACAAAAGTAACTCCGTCTAGATAGTATCATTTGATAAGATAAGCATTGACAAAAGAACAATGTTGTCACAGGCAGTTTAGGGATAGATCTGGCTTCAGGCTAGAAATCAAGCGTTACCTTGGTGACAGATTGAAGTTAGCAGTAACAGTGTTCTCATTGATCTATGTGAACATAATGAACAGCGGTGAAACGAATGATGTAATTGAACGTTTGTTGACCATCGTACATGGTTGATTTGGACAGAAATAAGCGAAATCACGACGAGGATCTTTGACAGGACTGAATTTCTAATAATGCGTGTAAATAGATATCAATCTACAAGAGGAAATTCATATATTGATGTACCCAATTGATGAAAAAATATAAAAGTCTTGCGTCAACGAAAAAAATACTGATGATACAGAATCAGTTTTAAATAATCCCCAAGAGGTAATTAAATACAATTTGGCTAGGTACAGTCAGAACATGCTCCGTAAAAATTTGTAGTATCCCCAGAATAGAAGTTGAATATTATATGTCTGCAAATGTGGAGATAGAGTCAAGGATGCTCTAGCAGCATAAAATAATTAAAGACATACATTAGAGCAGTTAGAGTGACTAAAATTAAAACGATATATATGCTGACATTCTGATTCCATTTGATGGATAGAAAATGATGTTTATGCTGATATTCGGATTCCATTTGATGAATAGAAAAGGATATCTATGCTGACATTCGGATTCCATTTGATGGATAGAAAAGGATGTTTATGCTAACATACTGATTCCTTTTGATAGAATAAACAAGAAGCGTATACTGACAAGATTCCATTTTGATGAAATGAACAAAGATGCGTATGCTGACATATTGATTCCATTTGATGGAATGAACAAAGATGCGTATACTGACATGATGATTTGATGGAATGAACTTAGATGCGTATGCTGACATGTTGATTCCATTTGATGGAAAGAAAAAATAATATTATATTGGCATAATAGATTTATCAGATTACAAAAGATTGTGTTACAGTGTAGACAATTCAATATATGTTATGCATGAAATGGGATCAGTTGTAAAATTTATCATCATAAGTTGAAAGTCCCATATTCCAAATTTGAAAGTACCATTATACCGTACACTTTTTGTACGAGCTACTAAAAACCCCACAGTAATGATGCTACAGGTCAAACCAGTACATCATGGACAGTGCAAGCAGCTAAGCACATGCCATCAGGGTTTTGTAAGTACGTCAGTTCAGTTCATAACGTTACAGAACAATAGTTGACATGTGTACTAATTGCATACAGGTTGTTTTTCTTTTTATAAATTTCTGGGTATGATGGCGAGACTAGTCCATAAATAACTGAAAAATGCAAAAGACCTTGATATTCACTGATGACCATGAAAAACATTCTTATCAACTAGTAAAATATTAAAAGACAAAGTTAGAAATCACGATTACTTAATATGTAACTATATAGGTCCTCTCGTTTGAGACTGTAATTTAGATACCCCGAAACATCTCCCTATTCATTCATAATTTGACCGGGTATGATAGCCATCAGTTCATCAAAGCATATTGTATGCGATAGTAATAGCAGTTTAACGTTTCATAGTAAATTATGTTAATAATACTTTCTATGTTGCTATGTATGTTGCTATTAAGGTTAGCCATAACAGAACTAAAGTCTGATATCAATGTATGTTTGATGTTTGACTCAATTGCCGCGTGTTCGTAGTTTTGCAAGGTAAAGTTCCATATGCTGTCTGGTAGTCAGTTGTAAATGCAAATTGCATGATTAGCTTTTCATTTTCTTTAATCTCTATTGTTGATGGTGGAGATTGCAGACTTCAATATTATGTTTGAAAGCATGCTAGTACAACTATAGTTTAAGTGACGCATTGTAAATTGTGTAGATGAAATATCCTGTTTCACTCGACACTATTTATATATCTTAAAAGTTACCGACTGGAGTAAGTGATGGTTTTATCTTCTTTTTTGTACTTTGGTTTATTGATCATTGTTATTTCAACACCTGTTCTCGCAGAGTGTTGAAGTAACATTACATTTTGATATTCAGCCTTAGTTGTTTTAAATGTTTACAAACGTTTTCCATGTTGCCTTCCAAGTTCAACTCAAAGTGGATTTTTCGTCATTTGCAAAGTGACACATTCAGGAACTGTTCCATCTTGTTTTCACCTTGCTCACCTTCCATTTATTAGGCAGTGAGATTTGGAACATAAATGAACATAAATCTATAGAAAGGTTAGTTGCTAGATGATTGAGGATGTTACTGTTGAAAAATAAACTTGAAATAAAACTGGATAAATAAAAGCGATAGATACAAAAGCAATGCTCTGTATGTAGAGAAGAGAAAGACATAACCAAGCTAAGCGAAACTTCGATTGACTGCAAGCATTGTCAAATAGAATATAAAAATTGGTAGAGAGAAAAAAAACAGAGCAGTACTGATAATAATACGACAAAAGTGGTATCGATAAAACCTATCAAAATGTAATGTTACTTCAAAGAAAGAATACTTTCAATAACTGATGGAAGAAAATTGAAAGCACTACGAAGAGTACAAAGAAAACTACTAAAACTAATGTACCATTGTGATGAAAACTTCAGATTAATTTAGATGATGAGAAGTAGAAATGTGTAAGCATTTCGAGGAAACATTATATCGAACATAACAGTAAAAAGTATAGATGCATCATCGTTTGACATCAATAACAGGTGGCTAGGCTTCACAAAGGTGTGAGTGACACAGGGCAAATACTAGATGCATGTTAGGGAGTGAAAACAGATTTAAAAAATGATGAAATGCATTCTAGTGAAAATATTGAAGCTCACAATAAAATAGTTGAGCCACCATAATTCTACTAAAGGTATGAGTTGCTGCCTGGCAAAATCCCCATTACCTTCTGTTTGTTTTTTTTAAATCTACATATTCAAACGTTATCAAATAAGGACTCAACACAATAGAGACAGGCCAAGCTTAAATGACTTCACTCCGGTGAAATATCAGATTTCATTGGATGTTATGTAGTTATCGTTAGGTTGGTTTTGTAAAGTGTCCAAGTTGTCAATCGGCAGAAATTTGCTGATCAATGATGTCACAGTGTAAATTACTTCTCAAATGATTAAGAATGTTCTGCATATCTGATATTAACAAAGATTTCATACGTCGTTTTCCTCTTTAGGTATTGTTTCAGGTACAATTATAGGATAAATTGATACGTTTTTGTCTTCGTTAAATATCTTTTTCAAACTCTGAGTTATCTACTTTCTTCTCTGTTAGATAAATGATGATTTGTATAACTTTATTAGCATTGACTTGAAAATATAATTTACTAAGGTCTCTTATGAAAAACATGATACTGGTCTTGTTGAAATATGAAGAAAAAGCTACATTAGAAAAATGCTGATCACTAGAACCGTATCTGAGGACCCATGAACTGATTTTTTAAATTATGTCAGGTTCGACAAGGAAATATATGAAATGGGTGCTACCTACCGAGGAATCAACATAGATACTCTGTTCTCGATATTCTTGATTTCGTTCCTACGGATAAATAACTGGAGCAAGTGTAGGATGCATCATTACAACAAACGCCCAATTCATATGGATTTTACAACATGAAGTTACCCCTACTGATTTTAAGCTTGATAATTACATTAGATGATCACAGCCTCAATGTAATTTGCATCAGCTGTCATTAGTAGCGAGGACATGGGGATACGGCAAAATAAAATTAGTGGTGTTTTTTTTGCTATAAGCTGAATTTTTTTCCGCGTAAAATGTAACCGAGACGGAGCATGTACAAATGATGCGATTTTCTGTAAAGAAACTTTCTCCACAAAAAATATCACCAAACGTGAAGAATATTGTTACTTTTTGCAGTGAATTATGCACATTTTTTCATAAAGAATGCACCTTTTCACGACGTATATGGGTATATGTCTTTGAAAAAAGTTAACTTCTACGCGCAGATTGCACCTTTTTCAATGCGTGTACGGGTAAATTTCCTTGATAAAAAGTTAAATTGTTCCTGAAGATCACATCTTTTTTCAGGA
>JAECUM010055919.1:0-21910 GCA_016617855.1 Megalonaias nervosa | reverse complement strand
AGAGAGAGAGAGAGAGAGAGACAGACAGACAGACAGACAGACAGACAGATAGACAGAGAGAGACAGACAGACACAGAGAGAGAGTATTAGAGTGCAACTTCGCTGTAGGTACCAGAACTTATACTCGCGTGTACATGATCTTGATAGAAGTCATTCAGATGTACCAAGAAGTGAACACTGGCACGTAGATCTCACTGGAAGATTTTGCTAACTTGTATCCCATCTTCACTTTCGATGTCTTCATACATCCCGAACGTCTCAAAGATTCTCCCACCGGCAATGAAATTCGGTGGACTATTGGCGATTCAGGTGAAGATAACATCTGTTACACGTTGGTGACGACAGACCGATCCATGAAGTTGTATTTTCTCAATGGAAAAATGAACATCCTCGTGTAATGTATAGAGAAATGCCGAAGAAAACGTCGTCCCAACATCGGAGATCCAAATGCGACTGAGGATCCATCATCAGCACGATCATATCCATTCGTGAAGACCAAGGACCCAAAACTGTTTTCATCGGTTCTTGCTCCGTCCAAATTTGTCGAAGCGAAGAGTATCTAACCCGTCGAGGTAGTCACGAGGAATCATCTCCTCATGATGGTGACTTAGTGTCGTGGCTCCGTATAAAACATGCATCATTGCAGGTACTGTGACATCGACACGGGATGCGAAGACTTTCGCGTGGAAAGATATCTGTGCGAGGGAGATTGTAGATGCTGTAGAGAGAGAGACAAATTCTCAGTGGCGCCGTGGAGGTTCACGCGCAGATTGGAAAACTTCCAAGACCCATTGGCGGATGGAAGTTACCAGGACATAAATGTACCGGACCGTGGATTCCATTAGAAGAGCAAATGGATGAAAACGATCAGCCGCTGACAGGTAAATAATCACACAACGGTGTAGATGCGATGGAGATGCATCACGAGATCATCCCGATGTCAAAGCGGAATGCAATCGCGTCATGCTGAGGAACTTTAAAAAACTCATGCCAAAAAATTCAGAGAGCGTGTAGATCGAGTTCTTGTGCGGAGCATCATAGGAGCCAAACATAAATTAGACATAGGCGTTCTAGATAAAATTAAAATGTCAGCAAAGGGTTTTTCGGAACTGAAATTTCTCTCTGAAGAACTGCATACACCAGCACGCTAGCATTATCCTCGACGCAGAATTATCACGGTCGCACCAGACCATATATGGTCTGCAGATCTCGTCGACATAAGAGATTACAGCTAGTACAACGATAATTTCAAATATCCCATGACGGTCATTGATGTGTTTAGCAAATATGCCTGGATGGTTCCGCTAGAAAACAAATAAAGGAAAGTCTATCGTTGAAACGCTTGATAGCATTGTAGGTGCACGGAAACCAATAAATTATGGGCAGATCATAGTGGAGAAATTAATAACAACACCTTCTCAGATTGACTAAAAAATATAATATTATATTGTACAGCACACTCAATCAAATCAAAGAGGCCGTCGTAGAGCGGTTTACCAGAACTCTCAAAAATCGCATGTGAAATAGATTTACCAGAGATAACACCAACCGATACTTAGATTTTCTGCCAGAAATCGTTGACCAATAAAAACACACGTGGCACCACAGCATTAAAATGACGCCCACAAAAGCATAATCGATGGACAAAAAACAACAAGTCACAGATTCTTCATTGTTAGATCCACATGCAAAGTAAGTGACCACGTCAGAATTAGCAGACAAAACACTGCATTTGAAAAGGGATACAGCTCTATCTGGACCGAAGAAGTCTTCATCGTCGATACCATTCAAAACACTGCGGTCACGGATACGCTCAAAGATTCCTCCGGACAGCCAATACGGTTCTTTTTACTTGCAGGAATTGAAAAGCAAAACAAAACCTCTTCAGAGTTGAAAAAGTCATCTCCACCAACAACAAAAAAGCGCCTTTCAAATGGTTTGGTTATCCTGAGCAATTCAGCTCGTGGATTCGTACGGCATTGCTGGAGCCATTGTCTTATCCGACGCAAACACCTCTGTATTAATTTTATCATACGCCTCACGTATACTCTTCCCAGATACCGTCTTACATTTCGCCAGATGCTCTGAAAGAACCGTCCTCTCAAACATACGCTTAAACACCTACTCAAATTGTATACATTTCACACGACCCTCCACATGAAGTCGAGTCACTCTATTCAGCAACTGCTAAAAATGATCTCACTGCAGTGCTGTCAAATTACAACGATTCAGCTTTTTTTGTTTATGTCGTATTGTTGATTATACCGTTGCAGCGGTCGCTGATGATAGTCATCAGACATAGTGTCTGCGTCTCACGCTCTCCTCTAAGTCATCTTCACTCTCCTTACAATATATCATCTCAGGAACATAATCCAAAACTTTATCCGCATACGTTATAAGCTCCTTCTCACGCTTCAGCCACTCCTTGGACTCATCTTCATTTAATTCCACCAATGGAATACTACTGCAAACATCATCGCCAGAACCCAGTCGATCGAAACTCCAAGGATAGCACGGACATCTTCGCTATGCTACAAACACACCTCTAATACTATCAAGAGTGAGCCAAAATCGCTACACAATAGTCGTATAGATCCATGGGGGAGTCGCTCACCCAGACACCGCCGATATATTGGTGAGCCAGAATCCCCTTTTCTTCACACTACTAACATTACGATATGTACGGCACATCTAGAGTACAGGTCATGTATACATAGGACGTCGGGCTTTAAAGTCAGGTTGGTATATCCCTTATCTTTCTCATACACATATCAATATATGCAAAGGATAATCTGGCAAAAGACGGAAGCAACAGGACAGTACAACATGCAAACCGGATGCTGACTGTTGACATAGAGGCAGTTTCTCTCCACAGGGAATATAAGATATATACTCACATCCCCATACTAAACTTGTGTTCAGGAAAATATGCCAATAAAGGAAACGATGCTTTTTTTTGCACATATATTATTAACTTCAAAGAAAATTTAAATTACGGCCGTATAAACTCTTATATTACCGGAGCAGAAATAATGTGTGAGGTCTATAAGGGATTAGTTCTTTTCAGAATTTGTGAATTTAAAATTTTGCTTTCATGAATAATTGGAGAGGTTCGGATGACGTGTCTTTGAGGTGTTCTCTTTTATGGATCCTCTTCAGTGAAAGCTTTATATTTTCGTGCCCACTGAAAGGGATGTAATTTACTTTCTGTATTTGTTAGTCTTCAAACTAAATATGAGAAACACAACAATGTACTGTTTATAAATGTAACCTGTGGCCACTAAAAATTTTTTAAAAAGTTTTAGAATTTTTGAAAACTGTTAGATCAGTAATATGTTTGTACGCAGATAAGTCTCACAAGTTAATATGAAAGGCCCTAATGAGATTGGATTCCAATATAAAAAAAATGTAAAGCTCCAAGACACCGTTAAGATGCGATATTTTGGAACAATTTCTTGCGTAAGTCCCTTAACTATTGTTTATTATCAGTGATGATAAATATAATAAGACTATCTAGCATCAAGCCAGAGCTAATGTAACGCAAATTAATGATACAAAAATAACTGGGTTCGTGGAGGAGAGAGAGAGAGAGAGAAAGAAACGGTTTCATACCTACCTGACACAATGTCCATGCAGAGATTGCGTGCTAATAACTATATAAAGACATATATGGTGTTATCTACCGAATATATATATATATATATATATATATATATATATATATATATATATATATATATATATATATATATATATATGGAAGTGGTGGACAGTCGGAATCCCTATAACAAAGTGATATCTTTATATTTATTAAGAGTTCATATTATTCATTAACCGATACAATTAGTATGAATGCAATTCATAATGGGGTACACACATAATATAAATGCAATTAATGTGGAACACATTTAATATGAATGCAATTCGTAATGTGGAACACATTTAATATTAATGCAATTAGCAATGTGGAATACATTCAATATTAATGCAATTAGCAATGTGGAATAAATGTAAGATGAAGGGATATATTGTAAAATTGGATGATAAATTTTATTTCCTGTGCACATTATTTGTATGCGTTCTGCACTGTTTTTGAATTGGATAATAACATTCAAAAAACCAGAGAATTTCAAAGTCAGAGAAAGTGGTTCAGGTATGTGTTTCCATGGTGACCACAAGACACAATGTCACCTCATCTCTGCAGTCAGTTCCATAAATCGAGCCACCATCAACTAATGAGTTTTGATGTTCCAAACCTCACTTTCTCTAGTTTTCATTCCGGATATTTTGCCAAGTATATAAAATTTGCTGATGTTTATATATGACATTAATTATATTGAAATCTATCAGTTGGAAAAAATGATACCGCCATAGCGGCGATACCATTTGTATTGCCACAGTGATAATATCATTTTCGGGATTTCGTCCTTCTTTTGTGTTCTCCCCCTCCCCCAAATCATTCCTCCTCTCTCTCTCTCTCTCTCTCTCTCTCTCTCCAATATCAGGATAAATAGATCTTAGAATGGGCAAAGACTATTGATCCGCTAGCATTCATTTGAGTAATCAGTCAAAATGCGCTATCAGGAATGAATAAAATCAAAGGCCAGACCTAAAAGCCTTCAAAAACTAACTTCATAAAATCAGATTTTCACATGAATTTTTAGAGATTGAACTTAAATGACCAATATTCGATATTTCGTGTCACTCATATTGTATCGTATACCAGTTACAGTGACAAATGGAACACATATTTAAGATAACTTTGTTGAATATATGCAGTAACAGAATTGTTTAAATAGCAATTTTAGCAGTCACCAGAATCATAATCATGTCTGAAAAGTACGGAGGAATCCGGCATCGGATTGTTTCGAATGGAATCCTAAATTAAGTGACAATCGAAATTTGGTTACTGCTTCTGTTACCGAAATAGATTGCAGGCTTATCAATACTCAAAATGCACTTCTGAATGCAAATATAAGAAACCCAATGCAAATTCTTTACAAGTAAGCTCGCAATCACTAAAATCTGTTGTTTAATTATGCTACGCCCTGAAGTCAGTTGAAGCGTTCTGCTTGATGATACTCACTCCATCCATGTTCGCTGTATCAATTCGCGGACGATATGTCGGAGAAAAATAGAACACCTCTTCGTGTCCGTACGAAAACATTCATTTATTTGACAAAATGAATTATTTGGAGCATTATCTGTTCAATTAAAGACTGTAAAATGTCGTTATTTGAAAATTATTTTAAGTCTTGGAACTACTTTTATTTCGATGTTGTAATGCATCTGTTAATCGCATTGAGACGTTAAATAGAAACAAAGTAATGAAAATCGAAGTATTGACTTCAAATAATACATCTCTGAGATTCTACGGTTTTGTGTAGATATATGGTAATACGTCACAAGTGTAGTGGAAACTCTTTGCATTTTGTTACGAATATATGGTCTTAAAATAAACCATAAAATAGAGCGAGAATCAACTAGCTGTGCAATATTTATCAAATAATTTATTTCCCTAGAAAACAAACAGAAACATGGAAAACGAGCCTACGGTATTGCGAATTAAATCCCAAATAATCCTAGAATTTCTACCACAAGTCTTAATGAATAAAGTTGTATATAAACTTGAGTGTTATTCCGATATGCCTGTGGTGGCTCGTATCGTGGTGATGTGCCAACAATCTTTTGATGAATCAAAATAACACAATCAAAGAATATATCCTTATTTGCATTTCTCTGTATATCGAAGAATGTTATATTGGGGCAATATGTGTTCCCAGAGAAGAATAACTTGAATTAGATAATTTAAATAAATAAATTCCAGCCAAAATGAAATACCTTAAACAAAAATGATACAAACGATTCTGCTGAGATTTTACCGCACGAACTAATAATGTAAGGATAAACAAAATTATACAGTGTTTTACTTGACCTCAGGTCACATTTAGCATTTTCTGAAATCAAAACTATTACCTAATGGAAAATCTCATTTCATATGTTTCCTAGATAAAATCGTAGTTATAATTAGAAGGTCTATTACTAATATTATAGTATAAAAAGTAGTCAATAACAGGTAGACTCGGCATTTCATTGAGTATTTTCCAATGTCCTGGACTCAGATTTAGATTAACGTGTGTTTACGAAACCAAGATAAATGATGCAGTACAGGTAGAAAAAGAATTTGATTTTGGATACAGTCAAGTACAGAATACAATTAACAATAGCAAATAATAAATAAAAACTAAAAGCAATGCTCTCTCTCTCTCTCTCTCTCTTTCTCTCTCTCTCTGTATATATATATATATATATATATATATATATATATATATATATATATATATATATATATATATATATATATAAATGCAATAAACTGACAACGAACAGTGAAAAATAGTATCTAACTACCCTGAGCGCTTTCGACTCTTAATGATTCTTTTTCAAAGGCATATAAAAGATTCATTCAGAGTCGAAAGCGCTCAGGCTAGTTAGATACTATTTTTCACTGTTCGTTGTCAGTTTATTGCATTTATCTTAACGAATCCCTGACACACGTGATCCCTTGCTGGATGTATTGAGAAATGAACTTACAGCTATGTTACATGCATCATAAATGAACTTACAGCTATACTGCTTGCATTAGAGATGAACTTACAGCTGTGCTTCAGGTATAGGAAATGATCGTACAGCTTTGCTACATACATGATAAATAAACTTATAACCATGCTTCAAGCTCGAGAAGTGAACTTATAACCATGCTTTACGCATGAGAAATGAAGGTATAGCTATGCTACATGCATGGGAAATGAACTTATAGCTAATGCTTGAATCATGAGAAATGAACTTAGAGTCCTTGTAAAAGCAAGAGAAGAAAAACTAAAAGCAATGCTCCAGGCACGAAATATGAAGCTAGAGCCGTTGTTCAGTGTAATAGATTAACTTACAGCCGTTTTGCAGGCATGCGATGTAAACTTGCGGCCGTGGTACAAGCATGAGAATGATGAGGTAAAAAACGCTACAGGCATGAGAAATGAAGTTGTACCCATTCTACAAGTATGACAAATTAGCGAAATAGAAAATAATACATTAATATTCATACTGAATCAAAGGAATGAAGTTTGAACCGCTGTACAATGGTAACAGAGTAACCTATAATCATGCTGCAGGCATTAGAAATGAGTTTGTAGCCATGCTACAAGCATGATAAATAAAGAGTTAAACACGCTACATATATGAGAAATGAACTTGTAGTCATGCTACAAGCATGACAAATGAACGAAATAGTACATAATACATTAACATTATTACTGAAACTAAGGAATGAATTTTTCAATATTACTCCATTCCCTGTCACAAAACAATTTTGTTATCTTTTAACTATTACGGCTCTCAAAGAATTGTGTATTGTTAAATTTTACATTGTATATTATTATGAAGATTATTTGTACTTTATCCTGACTGAATAATGAAGTAATAAACATAGGTTGATCCGAAAATCTTATATTTGAAGAGTTCCACTGGGGATTATATATGTATATTTTCCGTTTATATTTATCACAAAACTCTATTGAATGCAGATTAAGAATACATAAGATAAAATTGTATTACATGTAAAGAATCCCATACATACAACTTTATTTTCGTAAGTAGCTGTCATGACAGTACTGGTAACACTCTATAATCAAACGTGCAACAATTGAAAGCTGAAGAAATAAACTGGTGTCCAAAATGCAAACAGTTGAAAAAATATGTAGATGGAACAAGAACCATTACTTATAATGGATGATATTGTTTTCTATATAGAATGTGTAGTACAATTCTTGCAAGTTCCGCAATATAGCAGCATAAACACTAACATAAATAACTCAGCTACTTTCTTAATGAATGTATTTCATAACAAATTCCAGCTCTGTCAGCGGGCCATTATTTTATATCAGCCTTGTAACATTCATAATTAAATTTTCGTGTTCTTATTTAACCCTTAAGTGAAATTACATTCATGTATAGTTTTCGTGATGTTACGTTTGAGTACACAGCGATGCTGCTATCACAGTGATGAATCCGTGTCATAAGCTTCTTAGTTTGACCTGTACTATCAATTAACAGTAAGTGTAAGCAGTATCGAACTATTCAAGTGACGGTATTGAAAACTATTGGAAAAATCAAATGTTGCAAGGCAATCCATGTATGACTCTTATAAGTTCAGGACTATAGTTTCTTGCCATTAAGCAACGTTGCCCAACTAAAATTTGAACTTTGTTTTAATTATTTCTAATAGCTAATGCCAATAAATATATTCCTTGGATATTTATAGATTAATGCGTTTATATTGGAAAATATGAACGAGACTTTTATTTTCGTATTAATACTGCAAGTCCTGTGGAAGTGAAGTATTCGTCCAAAGAATACGAGTTCATAATTTCCCATACAAATGCAAGAACCTTTTCATTATATACTCAGCCTCTTATTCTGACTATAGGCCTGATTATAAAAAGTACACTACAAGAAACAAAGTAATTGAATTGATGTTTTACTCCAAATAAAATAAACAACATAGATTCATGAATACATAAAAGATAGCGATATTAAATGCGCACATAGCAACACAAAGCGACCTTTGAAATTAAACGCGTGCGCGACATCAAATTGAAAAAGAATTGTCAGTTTGGTCTACTAAAATTTGAAATTTAGAGTAATACTGTGAATGAGTGTGTATTGCAACTACTTTTCCGGTTGGTGTGAAATGAATGGATTTGGTGGGGTTTTTTTTGTCGATTCTACTCGATTTCGCTGATTATGGACTGGATTTATTAGCTGTGTCAATTCCACGCAAAGTACACCTATCTGTGATTTGATCCGGAAGCAAACGTCTTTACTCAGCTGCATGTGTGTTCTGTTATGTCACTGAATGTTTGGAATCATTATGTGGGAAAATTATGAACTCTTTCAATTGCAGTCAAAAACACGTTATGTAATATCACGTTCATTTCATTTTGAGCTTTAAAACCCATGACATAGCTGATGCAATTCGGATTTGCAGAACTAATTAAGTACATTTTGAGGAAATTCAAGATGCAAAAATGTAAGTATATTTTTGTCATTCGTATTTCCTGTCAAAGAAGACATGTTTATGACTGGTCACTTGCATGCTCTTTGTAGGGATCCCAGCAATTCTATGACCTGTGTGTCGTACACCACTAGCCTAAATTCGAAATATTGTTTCAACAAAGTTAACGCGGAAAAATTGCAAAGCAGCTGGTGTGTGACAGTCCATTCAACCAGTGGAAAAAAGAGTTCTTCTTTATCTTGGCTTATTGGCTCTGGGGCCCTTACTTTTCAGCTAAAACATTCCGTTGCATTTGTTTCCACCAATTTAGTACTTTCACTTATAAACTGGTACGTTTCTGATACATATGGAATAGGCCTTGCACAAAGCATGTTTTTATGTGCTATTTTTATATACCCCAGGAAGTACTAGTCATAGTGTGAACCATTCCATTAACGTAAAGTTACAAACATTCCTCTAAAATATCGTTTTAAATGACGAGAATGGTGTTTTCAATACTGCGATGTGAGTTCGAACCCCGGCCGAGACATAGCAAAGACTTATAAAAATGATACTACGAACTTCCTCGCTAGGCGCTCAACATTAAGAGGTTAGTGTTAGGACTGGTCGGCCTGGTGTCAGGATAATATGGTTGGGTGGGACAGATTGCTACATATCTGCAGCATGATGCCCTGAGCTAGACAACACTATAAATGGCCACACTGCAGACAAATCCAAATCACACACACACACACACACACACACACACACACACACACACACACACACAAATACGCACACGAAAGTGATTAAAAAAAGAAGAAACATTCTAGCCAGAACATACACATTTTAATATATGATTCACGCAAATATGTCTAATTAAGAACATTTTTGGCATCAAAATGTCATCCAGCATGTACGTATGGTTGATGAAATGAAGGACATGAAGAAACAAATGAGACAAACTATAAAAATCCCTGCATTTATTCATTTATCTATATAAAGTGATGCAAATTTATTGAAGAGCAAAATTAATTATCATCTGTCCGTCGCCATTACAAATTTCAATTCTATTACCATTGATCACCGTAGTATTTGATCACTTTAAAAATATATTGGCATTCGAACAGAACTATTACGTGTTACTGTTGGAAATGGTCTATATTGTCAATTGAAAGCTATGAACGATTGTTTGATTTGAAGTGGTTATAAAAGGACTTTAAAGATAAGAACTCTAGTGTGATTCACTGCTTTGAATTACAAATGGTCTTTAATAGAACTTCAAAGCTATCAAATAGATTGTGACTGGAAATGGTCTATAATAACGCTTCAAGGCTTCCAAATCTAATGTGATTGGAAATGGTATATAATGGCAATTCAAAGCTAAGAACTCTTGTGTGATTGTAAATTCTCTATATCGGCACGAATAGCAATCTACTCTATTGTGATTCGAATGTTGGCTTTAGTTCAGCTTATAGAAATGTATGTATGTTTGTAAAATACACCAAAAGTAATGGCGGTCTCTTTCCAGGTACCGACATTCAGACCTTCCTCGTTTTGTACCCTCATCCGCGTCTGGAGAAGGCAGAAATCATCGCAGGACCAAGCCAAGTGTTGAGTATTACCATTTTAAATGGAGCGGTCCACGTCAATTTCAATAACCAAGAACATCATGCAGTCTAGAATTACATTTGAATGCAATATGTTCAGTGCATACGATAAAATGTGAACTGTACAGAACTATTTTTGTATCTTATGTTTGATTTTGCAACAGTTACTCAACTAATCGATTAACGCATAGACGCTTATTTTTCTTTTTGTTCCTTTCTTTCACAGATTCATCAGCGCAGATAAAATAAACGACAATCTACCCTTGTTCTGTGGTTATGCAAATAAATTTAAAAGTCCCATATCAGTTGTTGATTGCGTGATTGTTTGTTTATTTGTTCGGGGTTCAACGTTATTTTTAGCAAACCATAAACTATATATGGCAGCTATTATAGATCGTGAAGGAAGAACCCAGAAAAGCCTGGTAGGAACAACAGACTCAAGGGAAGCTTCGGGCACGCCTTTTCACATACTACGTTTGGAGGAAATATAGACTTGAACCCACTCAAAGTAGTGAAATGGCATTGCTTGGTAAAGGCGAGCGCTTTACACCATTCGACCACGTGGATGATACCATGTATATATATATATATATATATATATATATATATATATATATATATATATATATATGTATATAATCTTACATAGCATACACGTCTCATTTAATACCAAGATATACGTTTGTCCAGGTTATTTACAAATGTTTATTTCTCCGAAGCAAAGATATATACACCAAAGTGTCCAGCGGGTCTCAACAGGTATCATAATATAAAAAAAATATTATACCACTGTATTGGAATTATTACAGGCAACAATAAAGTACATACAGATGAACATATTTATTTGAAACTTGTACAAAATATTCATGAAGTTATTGGGTTGCTTTTTGAGAACAGAGATGATGGGCGCGCTCAGACACTTATGATTATATACTCTGGTCACCCTTCAATCATCCTACACCTAAGTTCAGATTTTATTATAAAACACGTACAACAAACGAACTTGCAAAACAATACTGCTACAAATACCTGCAAATTAATACTGCTCTAAGTACCTTCGAAGTAATATTGCTATAAGTATTTACACTCTAGTACTACTATAAATACCTTACTTAGAAAGCGATACTCCTTTCTATCGCATAAAGTAATACTGCCTTAAGAACGTGCAAAGTAATACTGCAATAAGTGCTTCAAATGTAAGACTGGATGAAAGCCTCATATTATGTCATTATCTACAGTTTTTAAGTACTTTTTTAATGGGCTTAGATAATGTGATTGGATGTAGAATGTAATAATATGGTTAATGCGCCCTGCTTCTCGATAAGGCAAGACGTGTATACCCAGCAGTCTTTCAAACGTAGACCCCATCATATTTAATATTTACAGGACACCCTCTGGCTAGGATGTGACAGAATGAGCGAGAGAGAGAGAGAGAAACTATTAATTGTTGTTTTCTATTTGTATTTGAAATTCCCCCTCTCCCCCTCTCTCCTTATATATATATATATATATATATATATATATATATATATATATATATATATATATATATATATATATATATAAAAACTGTTTCATTACAATTATCCTCTGTTACTTTTTTATTACAAGATTCTAACTTGCTAAATTATGTTTACTTCGACCATCTCGTAGTAAATGAAAATATGAGCATAACAATGACATTTTGAAGTCAGTAAAGCATGGAAATTATTTGTGTGTGGAATTCAGTTTGATAATAATGTTTTCAATATGAGTATGCTCTCTGAGTACCAAACCTAGTTGATCATAATCAAATGTTTCCTGATAATTAATAAAAATTGTCATCAATTCCGAGAAACTTATTTAAATGATGCAATTCAGTCTTTTGAGGGATATTGGTTAAGAAGACATCCTGAAGCTATTAGGAATGTTGTTGGACTCAAAATGAGTCAAGAAATATGCTAAACTAGATATACCTTTCCCAGAGTCAAAAACTATTTGCTCATATCCACATTTTTACTCTTCTGTCTTGATACAAGTGAGTTGACAAGAGCTTGAAATAATTTATGTGGTTAATTAAATGTGTAATGGAATGAGATTGCGATTTGTTGAGTTTACAGCTATTGATTTAGGTCATGGTAAAAGAGTGGGAAGGACAGGACGGAGAAAGTTTATTTGGTTGGAGGTAAGTATCAAATAGTACATAACCAATATCCTTGATTCGCTTAACTTGTGGCATGCAGTGATAGTAAAATATAGAATTTTCTTTTAATTCTAGTTAAAGATAAACTGGTTATAATGTACGCGAGAATAGCACTATCTCGGTTTTGTTTGGATTTAAATCTAGCAATCCCTGCCTGGACCAATTGCCACTCACTTTTTAATCCATACACAGTACATACACAATTTAGTAGGTGTTATTTGACGAATTCATCAGTGAGCTTTTATCAGAAAAAATATTTGATATACTTTGTACAATACCTTCAAATTATATTCTGTAAATTAATAGTCAATCGATTCGAAGGGATTTTCTGTCATCAGTACTAAGCTACTTTAATACTGTACGCACGACTAAACCAGTCAAATATTTATCAATGAAATGTTTTGCATATTATATAATTACACACTTAACTATTCGGCCACACGCAAATAATTATTGTGTTAGCTATGGAACCAGTCTATGAGGTACAGGACAGGTTTGTAATTATCTTAGAAGGAAGATAATAGTTACTTGAAAATAGTTAGTCCTTTGTATAGTAAGGACCCCATTCTTAACAACAGAGAAAACAAATACTTGTATGGCTTCAGTTTCGCTAATAGCCCTATGAAACATACATGAGATCACATGACCTTGTTCCTATTCGCTAGCGAGTGCATGTCGTTTGTGACACTGATAATAAATTAAAGAATGAGCAGTGAAAAGAAGTAACTGTGATCAATACCTATTGATTGAGCCATAGCAGCAGAAAATATAACCTCATCGAAAGTCGGACCAGCAGATATATCGGTTACAGGGGTAATCTCCGGATTAACGCCAGTCTCAAGAGCTCCTTTTGCCATAGCTCTACCAACAAAACAAGCCTGTTTTAAAATTTCCGATATCATTTTCAACAGGATCGAATTTCTGATCCCAACAATGCTAGAAGTGATTAACCAACCCCCCCCCCCCAGCTCGGGCAATGCCTAGCAATAAACGAGTATACTCAGTGGGTAACAACGTCATTGTTCCGACTGTATTGGCTTCTTAGATTAAGTCGGATGAGAAATTTACACAATGGATTTACACAATTTGCAAAGCCGCACACTACTGCCTGAAGAAACACCTTTCTATTAGAAGAAGACTTCTCAGAAAATGGAAATGTTCTTGATCATAAATGACTCTGAGAGGCTCCCGTGATCCTTAAAGTTTTAATAGGGATAGACCTGGTAAAGCCACCAATAAGTGATGCAAAACTGTTCGACATGAATGGTTCATAACTCTCGATAATACGATTAGACTGGGGTTTGTTTGACCCAACAAATGTATTGCTTTCAATATGTGACCGTAACCTTGATCTCTGTGAAATAAGATCATTTGGAATAGTTTTGTCTTCTTTATGTTCCTTATTTTTTAATCTGTAGGAAGAAGAAATGACATCTCATTTCTTCTTGCAGTAGGTGCACTTAGGGAATTTAAATCTCAAACACTAAATTTTTGAAATATTTAGAGAATATCGTATCCGTTACTAGCACCAATTTTATGCTACGATCTAACTGATATTAAATTAAGTAACAGAAAAAGAGTGAAAACCAACACGTTTTGTGAAATTTAACAATTCATTTATTTCCCTAGAACACAAAGTAAAACTTTAAAATTTAAATTACAGTGTTGCGAATTAAATCTCAAAAAGTCCTAAAAAATGAATCACAAATCCAGATGTTTGAAATTCACATTAAATTCCATTGCTGTTCTAAATAAATTCAAATATTGAAAGTGTTGATGTGCATGTAGTCTCAGCTTGCTAATGTGACATTGGCCTAGTACGTAGCGATATGTCAACAATCGTTTGATGTATCACAATAATATAATCCAAAATGTCTTTGACTGAATTCATTATTATTCCAAATTGATATTAGAGAACTTTGAAATAATACTGAACAGCGATTTGAATAAATAAGTCCGTTCAAATTAGAAATTGAATAGAACAATAAGGCTGACTCCTCTTCGGATGTTAAGGCAAGAATGAATAAGCCTTAAGTAAATAACTTTGTTTACAATTCCAATTGACCTATTTTGCAATTATCATTTTCGGGAAATACTCCCTCAGCTTAATGGAAAATTGCATTTCTGCAACATTATAATGTCAGAATCAAGACTCTAACTCAAACTCAAACTGAAGCAAATATGCTCACAATTAATAATGATCGGAATATTTAATATATAATCATAGAGAAATAAAAGCTTGTGTATTATGTTTTACTTGATAAATGTCACTGGTGAGAAAGACCCTTAACTTGACTTTGGACAAAGATTAATAAAACAAATACACATAGGCATGTTATATAATCATTAAGATAAGTAAGCAAATATTACAAAAATATGAAGTACAAACTTAAAAATGCAAACTAAAAAATGTAAGAATAAGAGAGAGAGAGAGAGAGAGAGAGAGAGAGAGAGAGAGAGAGAGAGAGAGAGAGAGAGAGAGAGAAGCGTACAACCTATATACAAACACACACACAAAGATAAAGAAAAACACTATCATTCAAAAGAAATTTGCTATAAAACAACTTTCGGAATACTAGCTATTTGGCGTAAACAAAAAGTTCTGAAATCTTGTTATATTAGGCTATATTTTGTGGGGTTTTTTTTCATATTTTTTGATAAACGATTATTGATTTACGCTTTAAGAAAGAAAAATATTGAACCGAAAATTCTGAACTTGTGTAATATTAGACTATATTGTGTGTTTTGTTTCATATTTTATGATAAACGATTACTGATTTACGCTTTAAGAAAGAAATATATTGAACAGATATTTATCTCCTTTCACCTCACGACCAGTATGGATCTGCTACTTATTAGACCTTGATGTTCTTGTTCTATATATATATATATATATATATATATATATATATATATATATATATATGCCGATCGGTACTCTACATGTAAACAAAGGCGTTCTTTGAATATTGATCAAACGACGCTGCTCAGGAATCGTGCATTGCCATAGCAAATATGTATTACAATATTAATGGTGTTTTTATTGAAGTCCTTGCATTTTATATTACTGTCAAATGACATCATAAAACTCTACATTATGGACAGTTGTGATTTAGATATACATCTCGGTTTTATAATACCTGTATTGACATGTTGTCTCGTCATCTCAAATAGTCTGTATCCCATTTATACAGCCCGTTAGTTCCCGCTCTTTAGCGCAATTGTTGGTACACACTTAATGGTAGAATGCAATAATTATTTATGTATTAGCCCTTTGTCAGTCTCGTCAGATTACCAAAGAACGCCAACGCACTTGTCAAAAGTTACTCGAAGTCGAGAGAAAAATTACGTATTACAGTAATAAGTAACAAATACAAGGATAGAAACAAATAATACAAAAACAGAGTACAATAGCGTTAACAAAGAGTCAAATAATAATAAACATTAGATGATAACGCAATATCCAGATATGCAAGCTATTTGTCCAAGCGTTCGTAACAAATAATCAAGGGGAGTACCAAGACAAAGACCAAGACAAAGAACAAGAATCAAGTATAGTTATATACAACGTCATCGAATAAACTACAAAATGTGCTTCAACGGTATGCTTGTTTTGCTGAGTAATGATCTCCTGTTTGTATGGAGCACCTGCTTCACGTCATCATGCATTGTTGTTATTTGAGTGGTTCGCACAAACATGTTTAGATGTCCTGTAAAGCTTTAGTTCGACCTTTAAGATTTTGTAACACCAAGTGATGTAGGCACGGTTATTGACTGATGTCTTCTTTGACGACAAACATCTGTGCTGGCCCAATTAACCTACGATGGAGTATGCCACCATGGGATTGTTTTAGGTGTGCAGATTTCTGTTCCTAGATATAGCCTGTTTGCAGATCCTGAAGGGTTTGTTTCAGGAATCACTTAATGTATTCTATTACGAATGTTCTTGATATTCGATCAGCATACCTAATTATTATGTCGTAAACGATGTGGTAATCACTGAGCTGTATGTGGCACATTTCACCGACCTATAACTGGCGCGTGTATAATGTTTTGTCTTTCTACAGCAGACCATGTTTTTAATGCCGTTCCTAAAGGTATGTGTGTAGAATGTGTACAATATAGGATTAATACAGCTATTCATGTAGGCCATGCATTTAGCTGCATATGCTATTGATGCAATTGTCACAGTTACATGTTTATTCTCTGAGACAAGAGTGTAGAGCATAATAATCTGAAGTGGCAACCTACACACCACACAGACTGTCACCCCCAAAACCGCCATCTTTGTGACACGTTTATTGGCTTGCAATCGAACATGGCTTCCATTATTGTGTGCTCTAGGAGTCTTTCCAGTCAGGAACACTTTTAACATATGGCCATAAAGAACACACAACAATGTCAGTGGTAACAGATAAGCAAACATAAATAAGCATATAGAAGAGCCATAATCATTTTCGATTTGGAGAGTACAAACCTTTCTTTGTTCGTCAAAATTTCCTAGGTTTATTTTTACTTCTATGGCTATAAATAGAAAGGGAATATTTCCTAATATGACGAGGCTCCATAACGCAACGAGAGCAATGTAGCAGTTTTGTGCTGTACGCAGCATAATGGCTCTGATTGGATGTACTAAAGCAATGTATCTGTCCAATGAAATGAGAACGAGTGTGTACATACTTGCAAAGTAGCATACATATTCTAGATACGTGTGAATCCGGCACCAAATGTCCCCTAATGGCCAGAAGTGTAAAACAGGGTATATGGCTTTGAAGGGAATGCAAAAAACTATGATGAGCAGATCAGCTGCAGCTAAGCTTATTATAAGAGTATTGGTAATTCCCCTAATGGCCTTGTGGAGCACAAATACAGCTATTGTCATGATGTTCCCAACTAATCCAAATAGAGTGATCAGTCCAACTAATACTGGGATAATGAATCTTGTTAAATTTAAAAATTGTGAAACCTCTTCATATTCAACCAAATCCATATCATATGTAATGTTATTTGTTGAGCTGTTCCAGAGATGACTGCTATCAACACCATCGTACACCAATGTTAATGTACTTTCCATCGTTGTTACTGGTGATGTTACTTTGCTTGTTGTATTCTGTCTGGTTGTTAAGATATATTAACATGAGTTTCCCTTCGTATGTTCCTTTTCTCCTGTGAAGACGAAATACATATGTGTAAAGCAGTCTTGCGTTTTGTTATATTAGTTACAATTGATATGCTGAACTTGAAACAATCCTTACATCGTTTGAGTCGTAAATCATTATATACACAACATGAAATTGATCAAAACATTTTAAAAATTGTAATGTGGAACATTGGTATGATATATTTCTATAAACTTTACACGCAACTTGACATTGTTCAAAACATCCGATCGATCTTATTTGCTTTCTCTTTAAACAATTGACACCGCAGTCTTTAAACTGTATGTTTATTTTCTTAGCTGGCAGATTTCGAAATTAACCGACTATCTGCATCGGTTAACATTAAATCTATCAACATCTGCTGAGCTGATCAAAGGAAATGACCAAGACTGTGAACTGAAAACTATTTGCTTACAGTGTGATACGGTTACCTCTAAATTTATTGCTCAAGCGCTAAATGACAAAACTAAAAATGAAATTGCTTTCTTTTATGATAACGTCTCTAACGAGCGAATCAGCAATATACAAATTTAACTAGTCTCACATGTAACCTTCTTAACTTCCTGTCCAACAAATTTGTGCAACAATATTTACGATATCAAATGTAAAATCACCAACATTAAAAATCTTGAGGATAAACTAGAGATGTATTTAGAATTTATGTGAAATCTTTGCTATCTATGGAATGATGGAGGAATATTCGTAGCAACTCTGCTTTGTATACAGTACCAAATATTTTACTGAAGTCAGTAATGCATGCAAAACTTTCCACGTATACAGCAGTTCAAAGGTAATTATTTGAAACACGCCAGGCGCTCTTTTGTGAGATTTTAATTCCAAAGTACAGACTAGAGCTATCATGATGCTGAGCTGAATTAAATACATGCAAGAGATAAATTAGTCACAGTTTACACGTTCAGGGTCCAAAAGTGCGTGTTGAAAGTAATTGTTTGGAATTTGCAGTATATATATATATATATATATATATATATATATATATATATATATATATATATATATATGTAATTAACGTGTATTTTTGCGTCTTTGTGTCAATTATTTCGATACTTGAATGGAGGCTGCTGAATTGGATTAATAATGGCAATGACCGGAAATTTGTGCTGAAGGCATGATTGAAAGAAATGTACCCTTTGGTTGTTGGGATCTAGCAATTTGATTATAATTACCGATGCTAGATCCCTGCAAATTGTAGCAAGTAATGAAAGCGAAAGATTGAATTTTATTTTCAGTTTTAGTTAAAGAAAGACTGAATGTAGCTTGCTGGGGAATAAGTTTACTTCCGTGTTTGTTGGTATAATATCAACCAGTCGTAGCAGTCCTCAACGGCTTGTAAATCTGTATTTAACAAGAAATCAATTTTGTAATTATCGCTCCATGGAAATGAGCTATTGTTAGGAAATCATTATAAATACTAAATACAATATTTTCAGGTTGCATGATGACAAAGATCGACTTAAAGATGTGTCCATCATTACAGTTAAAGTGTCTCAGTCGGAAAATATGTAGATAAGCAAATTCTTACCTATTATTCACATAACTGTATCATATATTTTCTCCGTTTCGGTCCAAAGCAGATAAGTAGTCAAATAGATGTGTAAGACAGTTTTCAAGCAATGCAATGAACTTTGTAGCAACTAAAGCTCACTTAAAGAAGTATTACACAAGGTCACGTGATATAAACAATCTCAAATGTTTACGTATTACGTATGATTGCAGGATGTTGAAGGCGTGGTAGGCAAGATCAAGGCTGGCGATAGGATTAACGAGCAAGGTGGAGCCAGGGTCACAATTCAGAACCACTGAGGAGAGTCTTTAAACATAATCACATCTGAATCTAATGCATATATCAATATGATAGCATGCTCACAATTAGATTACATAAAAGTGTATAGACACAATTCAAGAATGGCATATTCCAACGTTTAAGTTTGACATGGATGACCAACGTACAAATATAAATACAATACAAAATATACATGTAAACAGGCATAGAGGCATCCACAGAATCCACAGACACGGACAAAAAGACAAAAGAGACCATATAATTATCGAAAACATACATTTTCCTTTAAGAGTAATTTTTCCAATATAAATTTTGCCAAGTAAATCTTTTCGAAACTTCCTCTTATATAACAGACGTAGTTTTGTGTTTCTTGTTGTCCGAGAATCCCGCATTGATTTGTACTCAGGGGAAGAAATATTGCCAGGAGATAGTCGCCTCCTTAGAGCGCACGAAGTGCAAATATCTGCTGCTTATAATGCAAAGCAAATAGAAAACTGCAGACCCATTCAGATTTAACTTTTCTAGCTGTGCTTCAGATATTGCATAATCTTAACACTTTTCTCACTGACACTCTGTACATATTAAGGTACCATATATGCATCTTTCTTTAGTGAAGACAATCTCTTCCAAGTGCATAAACCTACTTCCGGTTTAGGTCTGTGAGCATTACCGGTCGTTTGTTGTATATGATGCTGTCAAATTTAACTTGCATAATAATAAAAGGAAGATGATGATATAAATAAAAATAATTTATAGCTAAATGTAGCCCCGAAAAAGGTTTACGACACTATTAAAATTTGGAATTCAATTATTCTATGTCATCTTTGACTCGTGGAGGACGATAACCACATGCTACTTTTACACTGTAAAGTTTATATTTGATTGCAAGCATTACAAAGTCTTTGCGCATGTCAGTACACCAAGAATTTCAAATCAATTACTGTCTAATTTATAACTTATTGCATTAACATTTTCAAATAAATTACTGTCTTTTTTAGAACTAATCCCGTTAACATTTTCAAATGAATGAATGTGTAATTTAGAACTTATTTCATTAATATTTTCTGATCAATTGCTGTGGAATTTAGAACTTTTTGTGCGATTCTTTAGTTTCAATGTGACTAGATTATCATACTTTTCAGTGCTGGATTATTGTGTTTGATAGAATAATTCAGTAAAATAGTTTTTGAAAGGAATCTTACTATTCCTTGAGATGAATAGATTTTTTTTGTGCAACATGGACAGACACAACTGTATGAACTGTGAAGCAAATCTAGCGTAGAGGTCATGTATTTTGGACGTCAGGATTAATAGTCCGATAGATACATCCTTTCACTTTGTCATAGATATATCAATCTTTGCCAATAACAATCTAGAAGAAGACTAGAAGAAGACGGAAGAAAGAGAGTTGTACAACATGCAAAAAGGATGCTGACTATTGACATAGTGGCAGTTTCTCTCCACAGGGACCGCTCCGGTGGCCTAATGGTTAGAGAGTCCTCCTCGGATGCGGGAGGTCGCTGGTTCGAACCTCCTCCGAGTCATACCAAAGACTAATAAAAATGGTACTAACAACTTCCTCGCTTGGCGCTCAGCATTAAGAGGTCAGTGTTAGGACTAGTCGGCCTGGTGTCAGGATAATGTCAATGAGTGGGTCATCATGCTACATGTGTGCGGCAAGACGCCCCAGTGCTAGACATCGCTATAAACTGCCACACTGCAGACATCGTAGCGATATGACTGAAAAATTGTTAAAGCTACGTTAAAAGTCCAAATCACACACACACACACACACACACACACACACACACACACACACACACACAGATGCACACACACACATACACACACAGATACACACACACACACACACACACACACACAGACACACTACACAGGGAATATCAGATATTTTCCCTTTCGAAACTTGTGTTCTGGCAAAGATGCCAATTATGGAAACAATGCCTCTTTTTGTCCTTTTGTATGTAGGTTAGGAAAAGGAAAGAAAATTATAAGAGATATTAAAATGTTTTTAAGTTAAATTACAACATTATAAACTATTTTATAACCTGAGCAGCAATAGTGTGCGAGGTCTATCTGGGATTA
>JAECUM010055918.1:0-14818 GCA_016617855.1 Megalonaias nervosa | reverse complement strand
ATAAACACAGAATCTACGTAGCACCTTAAATCAAGACAAAGCAAAAGATATAATTTTAAATTACTATCATAGATTTGAATTGTTCAATAATTGTAGCTGAGTCATTTTTTTTTACACCTGCTATGAACTGAAAATCCACTACGCAGGATCGGAATTCGTTAACAGAGGCGAGGCATTGCAGAGTTGTTGACGACATACAGTGCGAGTTGAATCTGAGGGTAGATTTTCTCTAACATACAGGAGCACGTATATTTTTGTCTTATTCCTGTATCAATAAAAACAATTAAAATAAAGTGGTGAATTAGCAGTGTTGCAGTAGCCTCAAACGTGAATTGCTTGCTGTGAAACCGCCACCCGCCCAGAAAAACATCACGAGGAATTCTTTAAATACTCATGGTGTGATTTAGACGGCGGTGGGGGGAGGGGGGATGAAGAATGTTTCTTAGTAATGAAAACGTCTCCTAGAAATTGTTAAAATTGAAAAATTCTGCTGCTATATAAATATGACGCTGATTTGATCGTACCAAGTTGCAGTTATATGGTATGCAGAATTTCCTAAATGAGCGAACATTTACAAGAATGAGAGAAAGAAATATCAACATTAAGATTAACGAGAGAAACACGCAGAACTCATTACCGATGTGTATTTTTAAAATGATGTATTTAGTCAATTTTGTCTCCTAATAAACTTGAAAGGAACAGCAAAAATACGCTGGGCAGATTGAACATAAGCATTTTGTATCATCGTTCTGCCTGAATAGAAAAAGTAAATTTGTTTTTACAAATATAACGTAAGAATATAATTTATCACATGACCACTGTGTTTTTTAAGTTTATTTTCTCATGGCATAATTAGAGACTCATCAAATCAGACGAAGTCACAGATGACGCCACAACGTTTTGTATGGCGAAAGCCTAATAATCGACGGATCCTAGTGCATTTAAAAATATTTCGTTAAACTATTCTGCTGTTTCTAAAAAACAAGTATTTTCGTCATGTGATGAATATAATCTTGTATTATTCAGCTTCCGTGCCATTGTCAATAGATACAGTTACTTTGGAGACGAACGGAAAATATAATACACAGAAAATAAACATCGAAATTAAAGACGAAAAAGTCTTGCTCAGTTTTGTTGATTCAACATCTGCAATAGAATCGAATAATGTGCTTAATAATTTATGTATGAAATGCATATTTGGAAATTCTTATTGTATTCCTTCATTAGCTGGTTCCATATCAGCTAATAAAAATGCCTGCGATACTGAATGCAGTTCATGTCATTATTTGACATATTCTATATTTGAAAATTCTTGGAAAATTTATAAAACTCGTCAAAAAAGTTCAATTTAATGCTGACCAAGTGTCGTGGAAGATTGATGCTATTTGATTCATTAATTTAAACTGAAACGAGAGTTCACGTCAGATCGTTGACATTTGTACCTTCCAGAATAACAGATTTGTTTGTTTCTGTGGGTTTAAGGGCAATTTGTTTTAACTATACCACGCTGAGGAAATGGGAACAAATCACTTCCCTAACACACACCGATGCAGCCACATAGGACTTACCTGGACGGGCGTCGAACCCACAACCCTTAGATGACGAGTCAGACAATATTTCGAATGAGTTGCCATGACTAGGTTAACAAATAGTAAACGTCTAGTCTATCTAGCAGCATATTGGTGTTAGGTTGCGACATCACTAACACAGAAATTTAGGCCCTTGATAAGGAAAGGTAGGATTAGTCTCCCCTATCAGTTATACGTTCATGCGCCTATGTTTTCAATGCACACTCTATATCTACATTTTAATGGATCACGTGTAAGATTATTGGCTTATGATCCCAAAATGCCTTGCGCACAGTATACATAAATATTTTAAAAAAATGTCACAACTGCAGTTGTCAGTTTCCACTTAAAATGGCAACACATTTTTTAAAACGTGTTTTTCAGGAGACAACTTACAATATAAATTAGATGAAGGAATAGTAGCAGTCATATCTGTTTGATTTTTTTGAAAATAACTGGTATCCTCATCCCATCCTTTCTGAATTTCTTTATAAATGTTGTCGACCTTATGAGTTGTACGCATTATAGGCATACATCCCGAGAACGCAGACTTGCAACAACGTTACTCTATCATCCTCTCGTTTTAGTTTCAGTGGAAATGTTACGTTTCCGTATGGAGATCAGTACAAAGACCTTTTTGCCTACGTGGTGAATCACAAGTACACTTTGTATTTCTGCATGATCGGTCTCGGTTCAGTCATATGCGCCTATTTTGAATTCGTATTCTGGAACCTTGCTGCTGAAAGACAGATGAACAGGATCAGGAAGCGTTTCTACCAGTCTGTTATGAGACAGGAAATTGGTTGGTTTGATACTCACAAAGTGGGAGAGCTTGGAAATGTGTTTACGCAGTAAGTACAATTAAGCACACTACTTCAATTTAAGCACACTTCTTCAAAGAAATGCAAATTTAATTGTAGAGTTAATATAACTTCAGCTGAAGCCTTGGCTGGTTTTTGACAGTGACAAAACTAACCCAACTTGATTGCAGTTATTTGTTACATACGAACATGATTGCTGCATGGAGACAATGTAATACCTCTAGAAAGTAAACGTGGCGATATGCCTTCGTAATGGTAAGCCAAGAGACCTATTTAAACTCAGTTGTTATGCCTCTGTAAATGCTTCCACAACTAGATGGAACAGTGTCCTCCTTTTTTGTCGTTGTCGTTTTCGTTTCTCAATATCACAGCAATATAGAAGTTTTGCAAATCGTTTCCTTTAAGTAGACACTAGATACTAGTAGCATGTTCAAATTTCATCCGAATCCCTGGCTTTCAGAATATATTAAGAATAAGGATAAATGCAGTTATAGATGGAAGATCCAATCTATAACTTCCGATTAATGCAATATATGAAACTAAGCATTTGCTATATTTGTGAATTTGTGAAAGCCTATTTAATGGTTTCATTTTTACTTATCAAAATGATTTATTCAGAATTTTAAACCATGGCTTTTAAGACTAAATGCGAGCAATAACCCACTCCATAACAATGGGTAATACTCTTGATCCCGATGTCTCGAACCTGTCTGAGAAAAAGAAACAGATCTTATGTTCAGACTTCAAAAACATTTGTTCGTCTCTAATTTTGCTCAGAATGAGGCTAGAAGCACAACCATTCTAGGATTATGTCATTGTTTTTTATTTTTTGTGCACACCGCATTCAGCTGTCTGAAGGGATTCTAAATGTGACTTATTGCAGTTTTTATCTCATTTATCGCTCGGAGAGATTCTTGACTACTGGGCATGGGTATCTTTCATTCTAAATATTTAATTGTGATTTCATTTTTGCTGTAGATATATGCAGGACCTTGCTTCTGGATATGGGGACAACACAGCCGTATTTTTCCAGTGGATCGCAAATTGGCTTGGATGTTACGTCGTCGCTCTCATCAAGGGATGGAAATTGGCACTAGCAACGATATCAGTGTGTCCCTGTCTTATTATAGTCGGAACACTTGGGATGCGGGGAAGTTGTTTAGTCTGAATAATTAACTTCTAATCAGAAACAACTAGACATTTTACATAGGCCAAACATTTGAACCCCTAACGGTTATCAGCAAGCGTTAATTAATCTTTATTCTTTGATCTGTTTGTGTTGTAAAACTCTGGGACTGTATTTGACGAAAGTGAAAGTAAGATTTCAATTCCTTAGGTGGTAGTAGAAATATTGGGAAGTTTGTTCAGTCAGAAAGAGAGGAAAATAGTATTTGTAATGCGGAAATGAATTAAAAACGAGAATTAGTTTATATTTTAATGGACCGAAGATGTATGACGTAAATGTGTACTTATGTAATTGGTATAAACACTACTGGAGAACTAGAAATGTCGTATCAGTTTTGATATGTAACGTGGATGACCTAGTACATCCATTATTGATGGATATCTTCACAAGGATATGGCCAGGAGAAGGCGTTCAGTTGGGTTATTATTGATACAGAGATATATTCAAATTCTAGAATCCTGTCTTCAGGCATTATTTTTATTATGGTTTATGCTTCCCATATTAATTTTATATACCAGAAAACTTTGAAGGTTAAATTTGAGGAAGATCATGAAGATTATACTTTGCCTGAATTTCATAATTTCTTGGTTATTATTGCTGGGTTTCTTTACCCTATCTTATTTTGCACTTTTCTTTTTTTTACATATTCATTCATTTAATAGAGTGTTTTCTATTATTATCTGTCCCCATTTTGTTTCTATCATTTCACTAACTGTAATATTTGTAAAACCCATAACCAACAGTTTTTGTTTGTTTAACCATGACCTCTCCAGAGCATTGTTAAAAATGAATAATTAACCTGTGAATTGTCTATTTTCTATTTCAGTGGCTTAAAAACACGTCAGTAGAGGAACTTAAAGCGTACTCCTCAGCTGGAGCCGTGGCGGAAGAAGTTTTCAGTGCTATTCGTACGGTAACAGCTTTCAATGGTCAGGAGAAGGAAACCCAGAGGTAACTGCCAACTTTCAGAAAAGTTCAGATTGTTCGTACACAGTAATATATAAATAAGAGATGTGGAAGAGAAGCAAACAAATATAGTCAAAATAATTTTCAGTTGACACCTGTCACATACTGAAAAAAAATAATAGTCGAAGATTAATCTTTGTATAACTGTATTCTGACAAAACGAATATTACAAAATTAAGTCCACCTGAGAAAGTTACAGTGCTGATTGAGTCTGGTTCACAGTGTGACGCCCTTGATATTTTAGTCCAATAAAAAAATATCCGTTCATTCCCGAAACCCGAGAGTTTATTTCCATCAATATTTCTGACTTTACAGTAACACTGTCCAGAGAAAATGGTATAAAGAAGGGTAGCGGCATTGTTTCGTATTTCATTATTCAACAGTCTGTATGCGGTAAAATCACGTATTTTTGAAAGTATTGTGTTATCGTTTTCTTGGAGAGAAAAACCGAGAGGTTTAAACTCTATTCAACACTTCTGATGTCCTTGAGATGTGTCATATCCTCCTTCAGGATACACGGTACTTATGGCATGGAGAAATGGGAACCAGCCTGGAGATGGGTGAACATTGAATAGAGTATATACGGGTTTGGCTGACCAGGATTGGTTAATAATGTAAGAATCTTTTGAGAACTTATCCTAGCTGTAAGTGAAAAAAAAAATACAGAAAATGTTTTATTGATGAAATTTCAGTCCTGTAACAATCTTGAGTTTGGAACACTCATTACTAAAATTAGCACCTGACTCTTTAGTGCGGAATTGAAAGCACATGTTTCAAACACATGCAGGTCAAGAAAATGCCGCGGCTCATACCCTTTCCTCTACCCAGAAGCTGACATCCAGGTTTCATCTATACTGATAAATATAGGTTTGATCATAGGCACTCAGAAATTTTAAGTTATTGAATTTTTAATATCATGGTGTTTGCATAGGTTTACTATGGGAACTGAATTAGTACCGTGATTCCTAGAGACAGTTACAGCAATACAGTGACTCCACATATGCAGGTGTAATTAACATTATTATAATTGCAATCATATGGTTTTATTTGTGGATAACAAGCAAAAGTAATACCGTTTGTAAACCACAGAGTGACTTTCAGTGGGATATTAAACACATATTCAGATATATCAACTGTTGCCAAGAAGGGGGGAGGGGGAACAGGGTGTAGATTTGACTATGTTAGGTGGAGTGTTTTGCACTTTGGTTTATATAATAAGCAATACATATATAAAAGTTATACAATTTACCATCTTTAGAGTAATTATAGTAAGCAATATGATATTTCCTAGTTGTGTTTTGAAACATAATGCATCAGATATGATCACTTAGGTCTCTTCCACCATGCTTAATGGGGATGACCTCTCATGACTTTGCACACCCCTAATTTCTTTCAGTGAATGTTTTGAAACTTCATATTTTGCATTTTAATGGACTTATGTCTATTAATATCATGGTGTTTGCATAGGTTTACTATGGGAACCGAACTAGTAAAGTGATTCCTTCAAGGAGGCATGTGCAGTGTATTCCAAAAGATTTGGCAACGGTTGTATACAATATTGTATCTGGATTATCAAAATATGTAAAGACAGTGTATGAAGAGAGACACAACAAACATAATGAAACTTGGTTTAGTTGCTTTAAACATATTTTACATGCACTCTAAACACTCTGGGACCAGACGTCAATTATTGCTAGCGACATCCAACCTTCCCTGTAAGATATACAATATAGAAACAGAAAGTTTCCAACATAGTTATTATGGAGTCGTTGAAATTTTATTTCCCCTATAAAAGACTCATGTTGAGCTTTTCAATGGCTAACGGAAATGATCAAGGATATATAATGGCAACCATATGCATTAGCCGCAGCGATTGTAACTTCAATAACCAGATATCAGCTTTCATCAAATTGTGAGCAAACTCCATTCAGGTTTAAGACAGAAAGTCTATCACATAAACTGCAGTTGTCATTTCCATTGAAATCTTATAAACGCTCATTGTACAGATTGCATAGGTTGATTAGGTGACAATGAGAACGAATTTTTAAGACATTGTAGTTTAGGAGGCAATTGACTTGTCAGTTGTTTTCTATCACAGGTTTGAGCAGAGACTGGCGGGTGCACACAGCATGGCAACAAGAAAGGGGTTGGCATTTGGAATGAGTACCGGCGCTTTCTGGTTCTTCATCTTCGGAACCATGTCCATAGCCTTCTGGTATGGCATTGAACTCATCATCGTTAAGGAACCTGGTTTCGAACCGGGAAATGTAATAACGGTGAGTTAATAGAGGCACTTGTTTCTTTAACACACCGTTTTTCTCATAGAATTCCGCTGTGACTTCCTTGCGTGTGATCGAAGACAATTTTGTCAGTGCTGTTTTTCAGAGGCAATGTGTATTGACTGTGGTAGTAAGGCTTATACTGATTTAAAAAGAAGTCCACCTCCACCATTTTAGATTAATTTCATATAATATCCCTCCATTTCTCATTGCCTACTATTGATCGCTCTCTTCATCTGTCAGCTTGTTATCACTTACCTCGGCAAAATAGCCTAACACGCCTATGCTGTTAATTATTTTGGCACAGCCGTAAGCAGCAGTGCCAATAAATAGTTGCGAAAACTATGTAGATTGTAACCTCATTGCCAGGAATGAACATGATTTGCTGGTTTGATTGAATAAATTGTATCACAGCTATTTACATGTACCATATTATATTCCTTTATTTTGGAAGGTCTTTTATCCACATCGTATGCATCATTTCTTCCCGAAAATTTTAATTGATACGTAGCAATATTGGTTTTTCTTGAGGAAACTTTTTCCAATATTTTATCGTAAATGTTATTTCCACAAGTTCTTCTCTTCTGATCCAATCGCCATTTAATAGGATAGTCTTACATAACGGAATATAACACTTTCAATAGCCCTGCAGCAATTCATTAATTAGCGGTCCGAGCAAGGAATAAAGAGGACTCAGAAAGGGGACGGATGAAATCCAGGTTTTCCTCAAATTTAAACAAATGCAAATGTATTTATTTGAATCATCATATTATTGATTAAAAGCCGTGCAATTTAGAGACAATCATCGTGGAAGTAACTGTCATTCCACAAATGGCAAATGAAGTTCCTTGTCATAGAGATAAAGCAGAGCTTACTCTATATTAAATAAAGGCGAAATAGTCAACACACCATATAAAACTTCCACTACAAGTGTCTAGTCTAGAATCACACGAAAGCTTCCATTACGATAGTCTGGTTTAGACTTAAAATCTTTGGAATTTATTAAAGGCTACATAACGAAAATCTGGAAGCTGAAGATTTTGAACTTTTTTGAGAAGCGAGGAAAGAATGTAACATTTCTTGTAATAGCTATAGTTGGCTGACTAAAATGTAAAACTTGAGATATTCATTTTGCTGTATTACTGGTCTAAATGTGCCTATTTTTCCATTTATCAAGCGCAGATTTCTGAGTTCCAGGCATAGCAAAATTAGAGCAAATCTCTTATGCAATAAACAAATTGATACGAAATTTCTTCCAGATATTTTTCTCTGTAATGTTTGGTACCATGTCCCTGACTCAGGCAATCCCCGCCTTTGAAACGATATCTGCCTCCAGAGCCGCTGCAGCTCGCGTGTTCGAGATCATAGAACGGAAGTCATACATTGACGTCACATCAAATACCGGAGCTAAGCCAAGTACATTAAGGGGAAACATCGAAATAAAGGATACCCACTTTCATTACCCATCCAGACCAGATATACAGGTGTGTGGTTCAAAATAGAAATAATCAGTTCAAAGCTAACGCTTTCTTCATATTTTCTTTTCATAAATACCTTGTTTTTGATTCCAAAATAGCTTTCATGGTAAGGCAGGCATGAAAGTTGGCTATTTGATACACTGGCTTAATGGTCGATACTAACTGCAAACAAGATCGACCCTAATCTGCTGTCCCTTAATACGCCGGCAGATCATGATCTATATTGTTTGTTCTACCTATTACTCCTAACAAAGTGCATAAACCCAGAGTACTGGTGCATTATGCGGCGGCAGATTTGGATGTGTGCAGTTTGCAGTGGGACTCGACTTCAAGCGAGTATATACGGTATGTATCGATTATGTTTTATGTCTGAATTCGGGTACATGTCCAAAATAGAAATTCCCTGATCAAACTGAGAATAGATCTTATTGCCTATTTCATTTTATCTGGTGAAACCAATAAATTAATTATGATTTGATTCAGTCAAGCAGTACATTATTTCCCTGAGTAAATAATCGCTTATATATGTCCGTTATTCAAAGTTTCCGTATTGTTTTCTATTAAATCGATGACATTCATATTTCCAGCAGAAATCATAACGAAGAAAAGCAACATTAGTTCATACAAATGTTCTGCCTACCCCATAGCAGGAATCCTTTGAATAAATATTGATAATGTGTTCGGAAATATTTTCCTCGCAGATACTAAAGGGATTGAGCCTGAGGGTAGATGTAGGCAAGACCGTGGCCCTTGTTGGCTCTAGTGGATCTGGCAAAAGCACAGTCGTCCAGCTGATACAGAGGTTCTATAATCCACAGCAAGGGCAGGTAACTCCAAACATATTTATGTCACTCTAACCCTTCTGACTTTTCAATTGGGAAATACTAATATGATCCTCAAAACGGTTTTCAAAACATAAATACTTGCCGATACGCTTATTTAAGAGTTAAATGTTGTTTTGTTTTTTTCTGAGTTTATCGTGATATAAACTGTCAGTTGCCAAATCACACAGCAAATAACGCTCGAAGGGCATTATTGAAATTGTGTGAGTCGGCAACTGACAGTTTATACCACGATAAACTCAGAAGAAAAAAAACCCGTTAAACTCTCATAATTGCAATTATTTATAAATTTATTTATTTTTTATTGTCATTTTGAATTTTTTTTTCTAAATATATTTCCTATCAGTTTTAGAGCCTGTTTTAGCGTATGAAGTTTTGCTGAGGCGTCTGCTACGTAGCTATTTATAGAACAGGGAATTCTCCATCTACAACGCAATAGTTACGCCAGTATCAACAAAAAATTCTACCAATGGTAGGCGATCTAAGGTTTTGAACATTCCACAGCATGGTCTTAATCTTTTATCTAAATTGGCATTTGTTTTTGAGTAGTAGTTCAATATTCAAAGCAAATGATGTGTTGTTTTGTTTGACATACAAATGACTCTTGGATTTTATGCTATTATGAATTCATTGTGACTTTTGAATAGTTATTGTCTAGACAAGTGAGTAATCAATTTTCGCTACTTTAAATATATTATCGTGTTGATTAACGGTGTTGGTTACCTACGGGAGCTACTTACAAATGAAATTAAGACTATTGGTAAACGGTTATAGTGATGGGTGTCCAATAGCCAAACAGTGCAAGACATCGACACCCTATAACTGTTACGATGTGGGATGTAGCGGATCTCCGTTTTTATTTCGTTTTAAAGGGGTGCAATGTGTATGCCTTCCTGTTCAGTGTTTACGTTAAATTACTTTGCAAGTGGCTCTATTTATAGAAGTTAGTATGAAGTAGTTCTCCGTACAGTTCATACAGAAATAAACGCAATTGGGTCTGATCACATGATTATGTTCTGACCAATGGAAATCTTCCCTTCATTTATCAACTGGTGTAACTGCAATTATATTCTAATGCTTCTGAACCGTTATAAAATCCACTTGGAAAGAGAGTCTCATGAAACAAAATTTTTAAAACTGTAACAAAAAATGCTCGGGTCTTGGTTCAAATGTAGTCAGGGCTGATCCACAGCAGTGTTTGTATAAATGTTTAATCCAGCCTATGTCTTGTTGTTGCTTTCAGATTATCCATACTTAAGGCAAACCTTGCAGCATCGTTAAATGTAACACACCTGGAAATCTCAAACTAAATTGGATCGGAGAGATAACAGTTAATTACTGCGTAGTCATCACATACATTAAGAAATGGCTTTATCTCATAAGGAAAAGAATGAACCAAGATCTAAAGAGTTATTAAATCTTTCTATTCAGTCGGGTGCTTACATGTTGGTCTTGATTCCATTGGTTACCTACAACAAAAAATAAAAATGAATAAACACACACAAGCCTGAATGTCTTGTTCTTTTGTTAAGTTTTCATTTTCTCAGAGATAAAATACAGTGCCAGGCAGCCAGTTCGGTATACTTTAAAAGTCAGGTGAAACATCAATAACTTCATATCAATGATACGTACCTGTCGATGCAAACATCTTTTACAACAATATTTCTTTTGCTGGAATCATAGGTGTTGCTAGATGGTAATGATATAACGGACTTTAACCTGAAGTGGTTACGTGAGCAGATTGGTGTGGTCAGCCAGGAACCAGTCTTGTTTGCTACAACCATCAAGGAAAATATTAGATACGGTCGCATGGACGTCACAGATAAGGAAATCGAAGAGGCAGCAAGAGAAGCGAATGCACATGAATTCATATCCAAGTTTCCAAAGGTATTTCAAATGTATTACTATAAACTCTAATTTTGGAAGAACTACACGCAACTGTTAAAATATCTTGCTGTAGCAGCATGCTTCCCAGCACAATAATGTCACGGATCAGGAAATCGAGGAGGCAGCTACTGAACCGAATGCACATGACATCATATCAAAGTTTCCGTAGGTATTTCAAATTTATTTCTGTAAACTTTAAGTTTGGATTAACCAAACCAACTGTTAAAATATCTTCCCCAGTACAATGTCCGCAAGGGCACTGTTTATAGATTTGAGAAATAAATTTCTGTGTTAAAATTTCGACTGACATTTTGTAGTAATTACTGGTCTGAAAGTCACCATGGAAAACTTTCCACAGTTTGTATTACTAAATTAACTACAATGAAGATATCAAATTTATGTTCAAATTTATGATTTGGTACTTTTCTTATAACTGTCTACTTGGAAGCCAATCGCAAATACCAAGGAATAGCAAAGACAAATATTAAATATGAACTTCACGGCCACTTTTTGCCCATCGAAACTTTACATTTTACTCTTAATTTTGTTCATCCAAACCTTACATTTTGAGGCCTCGGGTGGCCGAGTAGTCTAAAACACTAGCCTTTACAGATCACTCACATCGCACATTTGTTCGTATGGGTTAAAGTCTTGGCTCGACCAATGTAGGAAGGTGAAAAAGCTTCCCAATAGCTACCCTGGGGTCAGTGGTTCTTCCCAGAGATTCCCGAGTTCTTCTTTCCCCAAATATACTTGCTGCCAAATACAGCCTGCAACGTGTTGTAAAATGGCGCCAAACCCCATGAACCAAAACTTTAAATTTTTATTATATATTTGACCTTCAACTTGCAACTTACTGATGTCGTTTTATAATGCTCTCTGATGTAAAAGAATTTCAGATCTATAAATCAAAGGTTTAATAATAGTACAAATGAAATAGAAGCAAATACATATATAGACTCTTATATACTATCATAAGTATACAATATTACAACCAGAGTGTGTCATGTACTAATTAAATATGCAATATTACAACCAGAGTGTGTCATGTGATATCATAATTAATCAATATTAGAGCCAGACTGTGTCATGTACTACATAAGTATACAATATTACAACCAGAGTGTGAGCTGTTCTACATAAGTATACAATATTACAACCAATGTGTCATATATGACATAAGTATACAATATTACAACCAGAGTATGTCGTGTACTACAAAAATATACAATATTGCAACCAGAGTGTTATATAATATAAGATCATAAGTACACAATATTACAACCAGAGTGTGTCATGTACAATCATAAGTTTACAATATTTCAACCAAAGTGTGTCATATACTATCATAAGTATAAAACATTACAACCAGTGTACCATGTACTATCATAGTTATACAATATTAATATTACAACCACAATGTGTCAGGTACTTTTTATTATAAGTGTACAATATTACAAGATGAGTAAATGACATTAAAAGACCCGATATAATGGATTGTCTGTCATTTTTCGTACCCTCGAATTATTCATACAATATTAATGCCTTTTCTTTCTCCAAGTTGTTTTGGTAAAGAGATTTATTTCTTATTAAACTATTATTTGTTTACCTGTAAGTAGATCGGCACCTGAAATTGCAGGCAATAACATTAAATCTTTGAACATTTAGTGTACAAGGACAATTGCGGGACATATGGAATAAAATATGACAGGGGGAAATATTACTGAGCAACACAATACCATTAGAAAGACACCTGTAGCATGACAGCACAACGCATATAAATTGCTGTCATGTAATACATTACACGTAAGACAGGCAGTACAATATGGTAAATCGTACAAAACCAACAGAAGCACCCAAATGTCATAATATGCAGATGTCATGCACAAGAAAATTGTATTAGGATATATTTGCATTCAGAAGACTGTTAACTTTTCACCAAAAATAACACTATATTCTATTTTTATAGGGTTATGATACCCTTGTTGGTGACAGAGGGGCCCAGATGAGTGGTGGACAAAAACAGCGTATTGCTATAGGGCGGGCTCTTGTCCGAAACCCCAAGATTCTCTTACTGGATGAGGCCACATCAGCCCTGGATAATGAGAGTGAGGCTATCGTTCAAATGGCACTCGAAAAGGCAAATCTCTTTTCTTAAAATTTGAATGTCTACAAATATTTCTTCCTAATAATAGATGGATGTCGACGCCATTAAACTCTTGGAAATTCTTTCAGGTTTTCTATAAGATGTTATACAGATTATGATTGTACGGTATGTATTAGAGCCGTCATGTATCCTACACAATGCTTTCAGATATATCCAGACACTAGGCAAGGAATAATACTTTACCCACATCGTTTAAATATTTCGTTCAGTTGATAACTAACCCCACCTTTCAATTGTTTAAATATTATGAATGTAGACTCTCCACACATCTCGACAAAACAGAAACACCGAACACCACAAAATGTGACTTAGTGCCAGATGGTGTCTTCAAACAATGCAATTTTTGGAAACTGAAACTGTTTATCCTTATTAATAATATTTCTCGCTGTGAGAGTTGTGTTCAATTACGGTATCTTTCCAAATAATGTTGAATTCTCGCAGTTTAATAAACGTAGCACGTCTATAAAAAATGTAAATGCTGTAAATGGTTCTAACAAAGAAACTTAAAGTACGGTTCATTTTAATGATAAAGATTCATATGCTATAGCAGGAATCCAGAATAAAAAGTGAATGTGGACACAAGAGGGGTATTTAAAAGTTCTGAAAATTAGTGCACTGTATGACAAAGATCTTTATTAGTAAGTCTCTTAAAGCAGTCCCCATACACCCTTACACACTTTTTCAGTCTGATTATCTAGTTATTAAATATCATTTTGTATTCACTTTTTCGTATGTTGTAATACACTGAAAAATTGCACTTCCATCCTCATGGCGGCTTTCAAATTGTATGCCCGTCCACGAATCTTTGATAACGGGATGCAGCCAAAAATCATTTGGAGTTAAATCAGGGCTGTATGGAGGATGCGGCAATGATTAATGCTGTGATCCCTCAGGAAGACTGTCACGACAGCGAATTTATGTGCTGGTGATTTGCCATCAGGATGGATACATCGTAAACCGGTGCGCAGACATGTGGTTCGGTAGCGTTCCACAACTATTGGCAAACACTTGGAGGCATAGAAATGTCATTGACTCTAGCACAGTCAGGCACAAATGCCTGGACGACCCGGTCATTTGCATCGAAAATATATGCTTATAAAAATCCGTTGACAGTCCGAATACATGGAGCGATTTGTGGTCTTTGCTCGTTTTTTCCTATTTAGACCTTATAATTTTATATTGTGTTGGGTTCAGGAAATAAAATCGATGTTTCATTACTGTGATAAATCTCATTCAGACGTATCTGGTCAAATTGTTCATATTTGGCGAGTAGATGTCTGGTCTTTTTTGAACAGCTGTCAACAAATGCAATCAGATCTGTTGACGAACTGATGTCCGCGATAATATAAATATATTCTACTAAGTATCTTCGTCGATTGCCCTTCCTCGCTCAAGATTTGAAGACAACGGTCCAGAAAGTGCGTCAGCTTCCATGAGATCGCGACCAACCGATGAAAGCACCTCAAAAGTATAGGATACCACAGCAAATTATATTAGTAAACTTTATCTTTGTCGACCTTGATATCAGTCAGAAATTACCCTCCAGTATACTGTTTGCTTAGTAGAAAAATTATTCTCCTTCGACATTTTTAATCCACTGACATGTATCTCACTTACACTTCTT
>JAECUM010055917.1:0-25190 GCA_016617855.1 Megalonaias nervosa | reverse complement strand
CTTATAGGTGGAATAGATAGAGATCTGAGCAGATATATAAAACAGAATGACACGAACCCCCGTACATGTAAAGACAATAAATTTAATAAAAATTCATAAACAATTGCGATAATACATTACATTAGGAAGATACATTAGGAAGATACACTTCTTGTTGAAAACAAATCATTCAACGAATTTCAAACACAAATATACTCATACAAATAGCCGATCTGTTTTAAGTGATAGAATTAGTTCATCATCGAATCTAGTGAAAGATCGAAATCAATGCCTTGTACAGATTCATAACCTGATTGTTCTGGTTCAGTCCGAATTCACTGCGACTGTTCTTTAACTTCCCTGTGCCTGTACGTCTGGGTCCTTTCCACTTTTCCCTTCTCTAACACTCTAGTGTCTCGCCGCTTTCGGCCCTCGGATTTTGTGTGGTTAGGTGGTTATGTAAGTACGTGATGCGTAGATACTTCAACAGGTAGATTCGTGTATACGTCACGTGGATACGTCGGTGAATACGTCACGTAGAGCTATCTCACCTTCCAAAAGTAAACAAAGTATCAACCTAAATAATCTGTCAGGTATCCTACTGGAAATAGATCATACTCCCCTCTCGTTAATGTCAGATATAGTTCTATCGGAATTCAAACAGATACCAACGGCTATCTGGTCTAACTAAACATTGCAGACCATAAACAAACCTAGTTTCCTAAGATCAATGTACTGCCTAATGGCTATTTCAACACTGGCTCACATTAACATCACACCGAGACATCAGTTCCGGTCTCGTCTCAATTACACACATGAATGAATGAAATTCCTTACATGGATTAACTACGTTATTTCTAGCGAATACACACATTCAAGTCTCTAGCATATATGAAATCTCACTGCACGGTTTAACAACGTTAATTTCAGTCAATACGCACTCAAGTCTTTATCATACGTGAAATCATCTAAGGTCGGAGAATTCACACGGATTCTCGTAACTCATATTAACTAAATTAATGCATGAAATTCTAGATACATATTTATCTATAACAATCGAGACTATACATTCAAACGATTCATCAGCACTGTATAAAGAATATCATTGCACGGATTCATATAGATGAACTCACACAGTTGTACTTATATCAAGAAAATTGATCTACGAATCTAAACAAATAAATTCATGCAAATATACGCAAATAAATCAAACAAATAGTCATATTGATATCAATGATTTACGTGAGACTGACTCAAAATACCTTGTGTTTTCAAGCTTTACCGCCAGAATTTTTCCAGACATCCGATCCATTGGATGATTAATTACGAGTGAATTTCTTCTAAATTCGACCCGGAGTCTTCTACATTTGTTTTCTCTTGCAGAAAAAAGTGTCGACTGACCAGTACCTTTGCGGCGGCACAATAAAACTCAGAGTTTTCATGTGGAATCACGCCCCCTTATTCAGCGTAACCAATCCGAACTAAATATCTCTCCCGCCTTAACTAGGCGCTAAAAATGTAGTCCGACTGACAACCTCAGATTACCAAATACTGATTCCTGGAAAAATTCAAAACTGACAGCTTCGAGACAGATCGGAAATTAACCCCTATTCCTTTCAGTTAAATAAACGAAGGCTTAATTAAGAATCACTGTTCTCATGGCAGAGACCAATCTGGGCATTATGGCGATTTAAACACGCGCCGGTCCCTATAAATCTAATTAATCGTTCACCTGCCCAACTTAATGTGTTCTTCATAGATCGACAGAAATCTGTACCCTTACAATATCCATTCACATTTTCAAGTAATCTATTATGAAGTTTTTGGCTATTATATTTATGAGAGAATCTCTCCTATATTAAATTGGCTTTAACATACGGGTATTTCTGAAGTACTCTTTCTTGGACTGTCTTTCTCAATTTCATACACAAAGATTTACTATAATAAAATACTGGAGTACCAAACACGTATGTGAATGGAATGACTTACCGGGGAATATTTGACTGTATTTTCCACATTGAAGCAAGGTAAAATTATATTATAATAAAGCATGGTGTGCCAGGCTCTCATGACATACAGGACAAGAATGTATTTTCATCAATGCCATCATGTCCCACTCACACCTATTGTTCATGCACATTTGTGAGAGCCGGGCAAAGGTGGCGGAAACGCGGAAAGCAACAGTTTAAAAGCAAAATGTAAATGTATGTTAGAAGAGCAAGCTCTAAATAATTTGCCTCAAAACAGAATTGTGGAAAGTTTCATAAATTTTACTTTGCATTTCTTATTCTGTTTGAACAAAATGCTCTTTTGGGGGTTGGGGATGGGGGTTGGGGGTTGGGGGTTGTTTTTTTAAATCCTGAAATTAAGACTGTGTTCAATGTAGAAAGGTTTGAAATCGCGTTTAAAGAAGTTCCATGTCTGTCTTACGTGAATAGTTTCCCTTCAAACAATAGAGCTTGATATAGTGTAATATGGCCACGTCAGGGATCAAAGTATACCTGACTCGCAAATACCAGGTAGATATTGAGAGAGTATATTAAATACTTTCACATTAATTTCTGCAATAATAAAGGACTATTTACTGATATCAACTATGGGATGAACTAATTCTAATGCACATTAACATATTCTCCTAGGAGTAAAGCAATTCTGATCCGTTAGTTTAATCAGTTGATAAATAAATCATTTGTTGTGTAATGGGATCCTGGAGGTCATTTCAGTGTGTTACCGATTGCACATTTCTCTCTCTCTCTCTCTCTCTCTCTCTCTCTCTCTCTCTCTCTCTCTCTCTCCCTCTCTCTCTCTCTCTCTCTCACACACACACACACACACACACACACACACACACACACTTTGGCGCCTGTAGCTCTGCGTCCTAGACGCCGTTGGGTGTACGGCAGTGCACTTTCACATATATCACTTATTTTAACACCAATAAAAACGTAAATTGTGGTCGCAATGACCTACAGTTTTTGCTCAACTGGTTATTCTACTCTTTGGTTTATTCTCTGTATAACTGAAGCAGGGAAACATATTCATCGTACTTTTTTGTTCGTTCATTCTTAGCACCTACCTACAAATTTATATTCAACTACAAACATGAAACAAAAAGAGAACAGCCTTCCACTTTGATAGATTTCATAAGTGGTAAATGCACTGGCAATTACTTACATAACCCAATAATAGAATGAATATCCTGATCACCTAATCATGCAATTTAACTGGCCACAGTACTAGCAAATATTAATTACCGACTGTAGTAATTTTGACCCTGATCCCAAGTATATGCACTGACGGTCCACAGTCCATCAGATGTATATGTACGAAGAAAAAACACGCATTAAAATACGGATTGCCTCTTTGTGGCATGGAAAGTGAGCAGTCGTGAAAACACATGTACAGTTATTTCTTATTCCCAAAGCGTCATGAATACGCGAGTAGAGAAAAGGGGAGGGTGTAAAGAGTGGGTGGATGGAGTGGGCTGCTCTTTGCAGTATTAGATACGTTTAAGAGTGTCGATTCAATTATATTACAACAGACATAGCCATGTCTACCTCAGCACTGCCAAGCTGTCATAATTTACTCCCCCGTTATCTGGCTGGCGCCCATAAGGCAGTACGCGTTTTCGTTAAAATTTCCAAGCAAAAACTGTAGCGTCTTCCATAATAATAAGCACGGGCAATTCGTCTCTGCTCAAAGCGGATACTGTTAAAAGGACTTTTATCTTTCTTGTGATCAAGACCAGATGTGACGGGAACAATAGGCCCTAAAGACTCCCTCCAGGCCAACGTAGCTTCGCTATCGATCTTCCAGGTTTCAGTTAAAATCTGACTGAGAGACTAAAGATTCTAATAACTTGTAATAACTGACTGTGTATACTAGAGTTTTCTTAATACCTGGTTGTAGTATTTTCAAAAGGATAGATTTCATGACATGAAACGGTAAATAAATAATCTGTGATAAAATTGTCATCTACACAACTTTAGATGAGCGTAGCGAAGGCTAATCCACGTGGCTATTCTCATGTATTGATTGTTCGGAGTGAAGAGCGTCAATTATTACTTGAAGGAGGGAATTATCGTTAAGTTGGTTTGCAAACTAGTTTACACATCTTGCTTTTGTGTACGGTATGCACCTGTAACTTATTGAAGCGTAAAATGACTTTTGAAAGTTTTTGTATTCCCTCATCGACCGTAAGGACATTTTGGGAAATTGCTACGCTTGAAAAAACGTGAGGGGCAATATAATTTCCTCAGTATAATATAGTTAAAAATACAGTTTTTCCTTTCATGGTATTATAGATGGTATAAATCATCATTACGTTCTTTAGGGTAACATTAAAGGATTAAGGTAGCCTTTCATGTCCGTAATGTCGCATATGTAATGAACGGCGTTAGAATATAAGTTAAGTTTATGGTCGATAAGCAATCAGATCACGTGTTGCTTGCAGGATAAACACATGCAAAGGAAAGATAGGTATGGCAAGATGTCTCTAATCACAACCGCCCCCATCGTCAAAAGCAGAGTGAAATAACTACTTGAAATCAAGCAACCTCGCTGAAAAAAAGTTCAAGCCACCAATGAGAATATAAATGTATATAGCACAACATTTACCAGAAAGAAGTGATATTATATGTGTGCGAAATTAAAGGTTTATAAACGAAATACTGGACACAATTACCAATACATTTCTTAACAGAAGGCACGTGTATTAATATTTTATGCATCACTGCTCTCAAGATACATGAACAAACGATTTGATCAGTGCTAGAAAAATGTTTCCTTTTAAGATCTGCGCCGACCGTTTTTTAAATTTGCCAAACTTAACCTTTGGCAAGGGCTTAAACATATTTATGCTGCAAGTGATGCAATTAAGATTCTAATAAAGGTTCTTGCAATTTTGCCATTCCATGCAAATAAAAACGCTCGATTGCAATAAAAAAATAAAGATGACTAACGTATGTAAAAAAATAAACACATATATAAACACAATAATGACGCTAAAAAAAAAAATTGATCCAATAAGAAACAAAATAGGAATTTAAAAACAGAATATACCAGTTTCTGAGTGATACGCTCAAAACAACTGCAGCCATTATTCAGGGCGACAAGGGGGGGGGGGGGGCCAACCGGGAATATATCCCTGAGGCCGGGCCTGTAAGGGAACCTTGGCCGAACAACACTTTACAATTTTATGAAGGGCAAAATTTGTTTGAACAAGAACTAGGAGAGGTCCTGGTGATTCTTACCGCAGGGCCAGTGATCGCTCTTATTGGGATTGAACCGTTCGTAGGTTTAAGATATTTTTCACTACCAAACCTGTGAATCTTTTTCTGCTCTTAAGTCAGTTCTTGACGTCTTTTTCAAGATAAATTCAAACTTCAATTCAGTTGGTTTATTGCACGAAATAGCAGCCGTATCTGGTTAATATACTCGAAAATAAATAATGGTCATTACTTTTGTAGTCATTTCCACATACAAAATAGTTACGTCACTTAAACTTGCTCTGTTGAGATGCTCCTCTAGGGAACAACAATTTGTTCTTAAAGTTTCGCATTTGTGATCAGTTACTTTGACCTAGCTTAAAAATAACAGAATATTAGTCTAAAAAAACAGATCGTTCGAATTTCCTTACAGATTTAATTTGACGCATGGTCTCTAAGAGGTTACTTATATAAGTTAATACTGATTGGAATAAATGATTGGATCTGTTTGGAGCACCTGGTTTAATAAAATTTTTCACTAAACGTGTAATATCATATTGCAATATGCGTGTAACATAAGTGAGGTACAATTTGTAATGAGTTGTTTTAGAAAAATTAATGTTCAATCCTCTCAAAAAAGCAGCTTTTCGCTTATACACCATTGAGACATTTTCATGCAGACACTATTTTTGCGTGCTATTCCAATAAAGGTCATTCCGAATCATCACACTAGGGTGTTGGTACGAGCAACAAAGAATGGGCTATTATCGTCTAAAATGACTTCAAATGCCTACATATTTTACTCTCTTGAAACCAACAATACTTCTGTTTTAGTAACATTAAATGTCAGCTTTTGTTTGGCCTGTCATTCGATCTATCCAAATCATGATGTTGTTGTAGGGTTTAACGCCATTTTTCAGCACAAGATAGGCTATACATGACGGCCAGTATAATTGGTGAAGGAAGAACCCTGGAAAACCCCGGGAAGAACCACCGACCCACGAGAAGCTACTGGCAGGCTTTCTCACGTGCCCACGTTAGCCGAGCCTGAGACTCGAACTCACGTAGACAGAGGTGAGATGGCAGTGATCCGTAACGGTGAGCGCTTTAGGCCACTCGGATACTCGGGGCCCCCTCCAAATCATGATTAATCGCTTTTTCAATATCAGCCATGTAAATAAACAAAATATATAAAGATTCAACAGCTTAGAACTGAGAGACTCCTGAATTTATTTTTTTTTCAGACGCTAGATGAGAAATATTTTAATGAAATAACTCTTTGCCCACGATTGGAATGATACCTTTCGAAACAGGCGATAAATATTATCAATTAATCAAGGTTCCCTAAGTATGAAAATAAATCACTGATACTACACCTTATGAGTTAAAACATATCACATAAGACCAAAACAACTATTGTTGCTAGACATACGATATTGGCAGTTTCAGTCATTGAAACACTGTGGACTTCGAGGCAGTTGTAAAGGCATTGACATGCATCCTTTAAAGCAGTTTTCCAGTGCAATGCTCGAGTAAAATAGCTCTCAAGTTGAATACCATTCATCTATAACTTTGTATAATGGCTTGTACAACAGTAGCTTGTTTCCATGAGCATGTAACATGAAAACCTGGACACTGATTAAGCAACAGGTTTTAGCATCGTCTGGCTGGCAGTGTAGAGACTGATCCCTTTGTTGCATGTGCAATCCGAGTTATGACAGCATCGATAACGTCTTACTCAGCTACCACAATAAATGATAATTCATTATTAGTTCATGGGCTGAATTCCGGAACGTCTGGTTTTGATCGTCAATCGTCGATATTGAAACAAAATATGACATCAAAACGTTCAGCTCCTTAAGTATCCCGCTATGCGAATATATCGGATGCATCGGTGGATTGCAGAGGCTGTATATGGTTCGTGGATTTAAATTCTGGCATGACATGTTCTGCAATTCTGCAACAAATTGATGTGAATGTTTGTACTAGCATGTTATTTGGTATCAAAGTAGTATACCGTCATTGCTTACATTCTTTATGTTCTCTTTTAAATATTACCTTTATTTCTGAGGTTTTATTTAATCCATTCCAAACCTTTAGGTTACCGTGTGTATGTGTGTGTGCGTGTGTGTGTGTGTGTGTGTGTGTGTGTGTGTGTGTGTGTGTGTAAAACACATTTTGACACATAGCTCTGTGTAGTGAGATTCCGTTCTACCAGAACCTATATAGTTTCAATATGGGCTTCAGATCCTGTATGTTGAACTACCAGCATTGCAAAGGGAATATCTGAAAACTCTCATTTATAGTTCTTCCAGACGGCAATGCTTATCCTTTTTTTGTCCTTCAAGAACTACATTTTGCCTGCCTGTCTCACTCAGCTGCTAATTGTAAAGTGGCATCAATTGATCAGCGAGTGCGAGTTAGATTATCTGTAAGCATGTCCAGGTTACTTCCGGTGGAGCGAGAATATTCATGGCTTCACTTGAAGGGGCAAACTATTGATCGCACAAAGCAATGACACTATGACCGTCTTGTACTTAAATTTAGACTTTAAAACTTTTAATTGTACTAAACCTATAATAACAGATATGGATCCTCAATTCATCACACATTGACAAAGTTTTTAGGCCCAACCGTTTGACGTCACCTGGGAATTGTGAAAGATTTATGTTGGGCTGCTTGTACCCATGATTACCAATAAAACAAAAGGATATAAAACCCAAAGATAGTAGATTCATTCAAATAACGACTTGCGTTAACGACCGTAGTCCTCGAATTAGTGGACTTTACTGCTTTATCAGCGATATGGACTGTGTATATTGTCGGCGGCCGAGGGCAACCACCTAAGAGGATCATATGTTTGTTTGATCTGATAAAAGCATAAAATACCCCCCCCCCATTTTAAAACGTAACATTTATTTTCATTCTCGTCATTTACACCTTGCAACTGTAATCTCCTTCCAGGTATCACTTTGAATTCAAATGTCAGTTTGCGACATTAAGTGCCATTAAGTGTCATTTATTTAATTAGGTATTATAATTTCATACTCTTGTAATGGTTGTATCCACTTGTTTATTTTTCTTTATGCTTTACGTTCATTTATTTTCGCATTTATCCTGTTTGTCCCTCCAGGCCCCTTCAGAAGCTAAAAGTTGCCCTGGCCATTTCGAGAGTTTGAGGTTCCTAGAACATGGTTATAATGAAATTTGGAAATTAATTGAATGCCAAAACAAGCACATAAAATTTACTATATAAGACAACTACTTTCAAAACGAAGCATACTTATTATTATTATTATTATTATTATGAACCGATGCCCCTTATGGGTTAAGGTCTGGGCTATATGTCCCCCCACCCGCCCCCTCTTGCCCACACCCATCCTCTTTATTTGAGTCTGTTTCCTTCTATTGGAACGTTTGTTTATTGTTCGTTCGTTTGTTGATTTATTTATTCATTTATTCATTCGTATGTCTTCTCTTTTACGTACCCACTTATCTGCATCTACCTATGTTATTTCATCCTTTATGTTCATTTCTTTCAATTATAGTAATGTTAAAAATGAAAACTAAATAAATTAGCTTATTTAATGGCAGTCTAAATAAGTCATTGCTTAGAAAACCCAAGTCGTTCACATGATACGAAAACACGTGGTTAAAGTTATATTGACATAGTAGTTATGCGAACGTTTGCAAAAGATATTTTGAATTAGTTTTACGTAATTTTGCACTAATTACTCTCTCTCTCTCTCTCTCTCTCTCTCTCTCTCTCTCTCTCTCTCTCTCTCTCTGCGCGAATGCTTTTCTGAACTAAGGATAATTGCTGACGAAGAATACTACGTTTCTGGGAAGGTAGTAAGGAAAGCTTAGAAAGGTCATATAACAATTTTGTAAATTCATTCCTTCCGCTTTTTAAAAGGGCAATATGAAGCAATAGACCATAACAAAAGCAGAATTTACTGCATAATTTCTTTACCCGCAAGGAGATTCTGAAAGATAAATGTCAACATGGTATTAGCGATATATGTAGCTCCAAATATTAAAGAGACACTCTGGAAGAAACTTATTTATCATCAAAGTCAAGAGACACAGATAACTACCTAGTAAATAAACACTAAAGTTGAATAATGGGTTCTGATTGGATGACTGCCAGTAGTGGAGGTACGAACGTTGATAATTTGTTTGTGTAATAAGAAAATTTCTAAACCTTAATTATTCAGTTGAGAGGTTTCTATTTCACTCAAAGCAGAATAATGAGCAAATTATTTCCCAGTGTTTAAAAATATATGGATTCAATAGAGGCCTCAGAAAGGGCTTGGTTGAGAAAGGGAGACTTACACTCGAACAAAATTTCCAATATTCGTACGAAGGATAAAACTCATTAAAAGAACCCATATATTTGTTCTTATTGTAATGTTACAGGCAGGAATGCTAGATGAGTATTTGTACCTTCTGCTGGTAGGAACGATTAACTTATCGAGCTCAAACTTAGATTGCGAAGTTGAACGTTGTTGATATTTTTATACTTATGTTCAAAGTCAACGCTGAGAACGTTTAACAGAATATGATCATAATGGTAGAGATGGTGGTTTTAGTAGTAGTGGTAATCCTAGCAACATTAACAGTAGTTGCTGATGTTGTTGTTGCCATAGTGCTGTCGTGTTTTGGGAATAATACTTCAATTTATGAGTTCATTCTGGCCAGGAGAATATTTTTCGAGATCGTGGTACAACGTTTTACCGAAAGTCGTAAACGTTGGAATTTGTGCAGGCCAAGGTGGAGATATACATCCTAAATCCACTTCGATGTTCAAATGTCGGTCGTGCAGCCACTGCGAAGACAGATGCTCCAAAAGCCCTGTGTGTGGCTGATGTGGCCACTCTTTTCATCGGGAACCTGAGTGTAAAGCCACCCTACACCGGATAGACGATGAGAAAAACATCAAACCAACTCAAACTACTGCCTAGAAACAGAAGGAAATTCCAAGGATGAAATACACCTCAAATACCCCTTTCTAAAGGCCGGAAGACGATGGAATCTAGAAACTCCATACATGATCCAACCTACTCAACTATAGTAAAAACCAGTCAGAAGATAACAAAGGATGAACAGATCCAAACAACTCTACCTCACGCAACAACTTCAAATATTCCTGATTGTAGACCTCAGTACAACATAATCTCCACACAGACAACATTCAACAATGCCCAACACCTACATCACCAAAAACGAAAATAAACTGAACCCTAATAGGCAACACAAGGGGTCTGATGACCTTATAAAAACGCAAAATAGGTTTGGCGACTTTGAGGCCATGGACGCAGACGAAACTGCTCGTGTATTCATGGCGACTCCAACCTACAAACGACCAAAAATAATCACTGATTTCCTCATGATAAATAAAATCAGAGAAACTTTCCCTCCCGAACTTCTAACCTAAATAGTACACCATCACTGTTTTTAGTTCATAACGAAGACACCATCGTACAAAGTTGCTTTCATTTCCAGACACGATTTATGTCTATTTAACACCACGTAGCCAATATATTTACATCGTGGAACGTGTACATATACCTATATAGATCTATTTGTTCTCCTTCTCTGCTTTTTTATTAAGGTTGGAAGGTCGTTGATGAATTTCACAGCAGAGTCTACTTATCAGCCTCTCTAAAAATAAAGAACATCAACTCTCCCATCGATCAGTCGATTTCACATTGTAATTTAAAGAAGGCGGACTTGGCCAAATTTGAAACACTTTGCAAAACTAGACCCAACAGAAAATCTTTGTAAACGCCAATGATGCTAAAAAGTCAGAAAGAGAAGATACATTTAAAATTCACATCACATAATTCAGAAAGTTATAATCAACCTTGTCACATTTGGAACTTATGGATGCTTTAAACAAGGCGAATGATGCATCAACCGGGCCGTACCAAATACATCATTGGTTTTTGAACACCCTCAATAATTTCTGATTTGGAAATGTTCAGCGATTTAGGGAACACTGTAAATATTTCAAAACCTTGAAAGAGGATACAATAATATCTGTTCCCAAACTAGTTAAGGATACCACAGATCCAACCTATTACCGAATTATTGCTTGAAAAGCTGTGTCAATTAAACGATGGAACGAATGAACTACACTAGTCTTAAGCAACACAAGTCTTGTTTGATATTCAGAGACTAACACTTTAATATTTTCTTTCCAAAGCGGCTTCCGGTATGATCGTAGTACCAGCGATCATTTGGCCAGACTAGAAATGTTCATTCGCGATGCTTTCTTTTCATGAAAGAATATTTAGAAGCTGCTTTTTCGATTTGGAAAAAAGCCTGCGATACAACATGGAAGTATGGAATAATGAATAACTTGCACGATCTGGGTTTAATTGGCCGTCGACCTACATTTATATCCAACTTTGTTACAGATGGGGAATTCACGGAACGAGTGGGCTCCATCCTCTCTGATTTGTACGATTTAGACGGGTGTACCTCAGAGTAGTATTTTATCTGTTACGCTTTTCAACATCAAAAATATATTGCTCCTTATCTGGGTTGCTACCTACATGTTGATGATTCCTAATATGTTATCCATCAAACACATGCATACAAATTGCTACAGAAGATAAACAATGCTAAAAAATGGACCACTGCCAATGGTTACAAAGTCTTGTAATCAAAACCCAGTATGCATGCATTTCTCTCCGCTATTCTGGATGGAACACCTATACCGGTTGTTCAGGAAACAAACGTTTTAAGTACTGTTTTCGACAGAAAAAAAAATAACCTGCATTCCACCAATTAAGAACTCGAGAGCTAAATGCTCGAAACCCTTGATTTACCCAAAGTAATAGCGAACACTGACTGGGGTGCTGACATAAAGGTTATTCTTAACCTATATAGAAACTTTATTAGAGCGAAACTGGATTCTAGTCATGTTGTTTATGGTTTGGCCAAAAAGTCATACTTAAAGATGCTTGACACAATTTTCATCAAGCAACACGAGTCGCTTTAAGAATCTTTTAATACATCCCCATATGAAACGCTTCTGGCTGAAGCGAATGAGCCACATCTATCTCATCGTAGAGGAGAGAAACACCAATTTCCCAATATGTCCAAGAATTAAGATATAAACCTGTTAAATTCCGCTTTCGATTTTGTTGTCGAACCCAATTACCAAACTTTATTCCGAAATAAACCAAATGGCATTATAAGTTTGGTATTAAAATATCTTCTAGCCTTCAGAATACCAAACTTGATCTTTCAAAACTCCAACAGACGTTTATTTCTATAACATCCCCCTGACTTCCAAAATAAATGAAAGTACAGTTTACGCTGTGTGAAGGAAAACATTCAGAGACAAATCCTTCTATTTTTCATAACTCTTATGAGGAACTTTCTCTCCAAATTTAGTACCAATCTAAGAATTTACACGTTTGGCTCAAAGGATGGCCAAAAGGATGTTGCAGCCTTCATTAGTTGTAACCACACTTTAGAACTTTGCTGAGAGATGGTGCATCGACATTCTCTGCAGAAACTAGGCAATAGACCTTGCCCTAACATATATCAAAACTAAACATATTTTTAACTCTATCACGGTTTCCGATCAGAACTTCAGTCAGTACACAATAGGAAGTTGGAAAACTCATTATTGACTAACATTCTCATCAAACATACTGAGCTGTTTACCTCTCTACCGTTGGGTACCCAGTACTGTTGGTATTAAAAGTAATGAAAGAACAGACACCGCTGCTAAAATAACCCTATCTCTGCAACAATCTGATTTTAAAAAAATCATACACTGATCTTAAATCTGGTATCAAAAATCTTTATTTAGAAATCAGCAGGCATGATGGAATAATGCTGCCAATAACATGCCACATGTGATCAAATCTAGCTCAGGCGAATGACGTCCTTCTTATAGATCCATCCTTAGGGATGAGGTAGTCATTGCAAGATCGTCCTGCGTAGATAACGCACCTCTACATATCGAAGCACGAAGACTAACCTGAGTGTGTTGCTAGCAATGAACTATTCACCGTGAAGCACTTTATAATAGGTTATTTCAATCTCCAAAATTCACGCAATAATTAACAAAATGTTCGGCACATGAAGGACATTTTTGATACGGTTAATGATGTCATTGCATTTTAATTTTATTGGAGGAGTTAAAATTTAGCTCGTGTGCAGCCCTCATTCCTTTTAGTATTTTGAACCAAAATATGTAAATTAACCACCTCAATGTGTCATTAATTATCTAATTACCCTTTATGAACACCATTTAAACCACCTGTTGATCGGGAACCTTCATCAGTTAACCTCGCTGTCTGATCGTTTATGTACTTAATACTGGATGGTAGTAAACCTTGTCGATACATACATTTTTATCATATAAACATTTTCGGTGCTATTTAGCCTTGCAGAGCTGGTGCGCTGTAAAATCCATAAGCAACTAACCAGCCATCGAACAGACGATTTGCCGATCCAAACGTTATTATACTCTCTTCGGTCCGGTTCAGCAATGTAAATTCATGTTTCACCACTTGCGACAGTCTCATTCTAACGTTTCTGGTCACTTGTTTGATATTTGGCGAAGATTTGTTTGGCGAATTCAGTTTGAGTCTGCGTTTCATCAGCTATCAGTGAGGGACAACTCTTGCACAAATATTCCTGATTTTCAACTGATTCTTTAATATATTAAATATAGCTGACGAATTAATGCCAGCGATCATATAAATGTTTTCCACTGTTAATCTAGCATCTTCATCAATTGCCCCTTGGACAGCAGTCACTTTCCGCTGACCAATCTCAGACAGCGTTCTTACAGAACACGGATCATCTTCCATAGATTCACGACCATCTTTGAAAGGATGAAACCACATCAACAATGTACTATATGACAGAGAATTTCGTCGGTAAACTTTACCCAACTCGGCCATTATGGATTTCGGAATCAATACACATTACTAATCCGATGCGTCAATATTTATTGTTTAAGTAGGATAATCAGTTATGTATTTTTGTTGACAATATTGTAAAGCTTACGCTGTGCTTGCAAATGTTATTCAAAATAAGCTAAGGTATATATGACTGGGGTATGGGGCCTTTCAGTGTTGTATCCCCAGCTAATACAAATCTTGTCATCGAATTTTACTAACCCATTAAATTGTTCCTTCTGAACTCGAGAATTCTCGTTGGAGATTATGAATAGTGTCAATTTGCCAATTTCCATGGCAACATATTTATTTCTCGAAAGCCTTTCTGGTGTAAAAATTGTTGCTGTGAAACAGCATATCTCCACCTCAAGGTAATTAGGCGTTCGTGCCATTTTTGTAGATATCACTGTGCAGACGAAAGATTGCGAAAATATGTTCATTACCAATAGCAAGGTAGCATCATTAGAAGGCATTGAACACAAAATGCTTTTGATGTTACCTGGCTTTTCGTTACCATGGCAACACAGAATTTATTAGCTGATGATTTTGCTAATGAGAATGGCTGAAATCGATTTATTATATCCTGGTTTGACACATCTAATGAAATGTAAGTTATATCTTGACAAACATTTAGCATTATGAGGAGCTTACACGACAGTCTAGTTAGATCCAGATTTGATACATCTAATGATAGAGTGTGTGTGTGTGTGTGTGTGTGTGTGTGTGTGTGTGTGATAGCATCATTTGAGGAACTCACAACACTGTCTGGAGAAGACGTACCTAGAAAATTAAACGGGGTTCATAATCTTTAATTTTGCAATAGAAAATTACGTCGAGTATCGGTAACGTCTAAAACATGCTTAATAACGTATTGTTCTCCTTGAATAATGTACCCCTAGAGTACATAGGATTTATTATCCATTAAAGGAACCTAATAATGTCCTAGCTTCTCCACTGAGATTATGTAAGCTAGTGTAACTTTCCAAACTCTGTTCGAATAACCCATGTTTCAAATTGATATGAAATATATAAGATAAGTGATATGGAATTTGATAGATTATAATGGTATTTGCAGCCCTCTCGCTAGGCGCACAGCATTAAGAGGTTAGTGGTAGGACTGGTCGGCATGTTGTTAGCATAATATGACTGGCTGGGACATAATGCTAAATGTTTGCAGCATGATGCCCCAGTACTGGACATTATTATAACCTATCACAATGCAGACATCGTAGCGATACAACTGAAATGTTTTTACAGATACGTTACAAATCCAACACACACACACACACACACACACACACACACACACACACACACTTCGTTAAAATTATTTCTTAATTTTTGCACATTTTGTCACATGTCGTTCTGGGGCATTCTGTCGATACAAGATATATCCAGCCAATTCCTTCATCCTGAAATAACAGAATCAGCAAAACTCTTGCAAAAAAAAAAAATCTGCAAACGTCTAGCAGCAAACGCACATTAAGCTAGATTTGTGCTTATAAAATATGTGTACCCCCACTGCAAACAATGCAGAAAACAAATGCTCAAGTTCACATAAAAAACATCTCAAATAAAAGAATGTAAAAAAAAACGAGAAAAATATAACGGTATTAAATACTTAACTTAAGATCTAACCAGGTCATCTACATTGTGAAATAAAATATACATATTATTTTACTCGGTTGTCTCAAGTGTTCTTTTATAAATTGTCCTAACAATGTTCTAGGCAAAATGGTATTTCCAAATGGTTGAAAAAATATTTAACAATATTTTTTTTAAAAATAACTGAAAATCGAATTACATCAATGTGATCCTGTCCCGTCAACACAGGTGGCTGTTATATAGGAGTGATCAATACGAAACGCGTTTCCTAACATGTTGATACTTTTTGTCCTTATCATCGCGCATTCTTTGCTTTAATATCAAATGAAACACGAAGTAAGCCAGTACCTTAAAAGGAGATTGTTGGAAGTTATGCAATAAGAAGGTACTCTCTTGTACTACCGAAACAATCTGTTTTCGCTGTTATTTTTCCTGAGTATAGAAAACGGATGAATATTTTGCATGTAAATACTGGCGTTTTCTCACCAAGATTCGTTCACGTGGTATTGTTTGAGTAATAAACAAGCCATGCATCAATACAATATTTTACAATTTTCTATTCGCAAAGTAAAAGCAAAAACTTGTATATGCTAATTAGCATGGTTCAAAATAGTGTTAAACAGTGTCTGGTATTCTTTATGCAATACATTTTGTTCCCTGTTCGCAACTGCTTTTCAGAAGGATCTCCTTCAAGCAGAGGAGACAGTGATGAATTTAACAATTTAAAGCACCTTAAACAAGGTGCACTATATCCATTTGGACAAATCAAGTATCGAATCCATGTTTCATACCTGCTTGGATTTCAACATATGAAATAATCACTCAAAAGCCAGGATTTAATTCGAAACGGATGAACAATTTACTTATCATCGGGGTTGGGATTTTTATTAACATGTATTCTTCCCCATCATGCACAGCGAAAAATTATGGAAATGCCCTTGGGTCTGTGATACCAACATATGTGAGAATATCATCAGCGAGAGCGTCATTAAAACAGCTGATCACGATACGAACGTACGACAACATCCTTAATTGTTGCAAAACGACACGTTCTGGTCGACATCTTCAGCTATGTGAATGTGCTTAGGTTAAAGTAAAAGCCTAGAAAACATAAATGTATTTACAAATTATACCACTTTTTTTTATCCCGATTTATAATATTTTTCATGTCTTTTTACATTATTATAATGAGAAATATAAATGCGATGAAGTAAAAATTAAGTTTATTAACGGTAATAGCATAAGGTATAATGAAATGTAAAGAGGAGGGATGAAAGAGAACTATTCTGATAGACCCTTTGGATTGCAGAGATTTTAGAAGCTTTGAAAGAACCCTCTAGCTTATTGAGATGAACATCGAAGGGAATAAAATTAAAGTATATACAAAATAATGAAACAAAGTGTTAGTTTTAGTTGTAAACACTTTCAATTTGCCCATCATTTCCCGTTAATGCACGTTTCTCTATCCTTTTTTGCCAGATTTTAAGTTTTCACAGACACCGACAAGCTACCTCTCGTGTTGAATAGAAAAAATGTGAATTCCAGATTTAAGGCCAGAAATCGGAAATTTAAAACATAAAATGAAAACAATCATATGGACTCTAAAAAAATAAATTGATGATATGGTTAATCACTTTGTTGAAAAGAAAAGGGATGTGGTGCAACGGTTTTTTTTCTTGCAATAAGTGCATTTGGAACGACTTTTCTTTCTGAAAAAGGCATATGATGTATTAGCTGCGAAGATAAAACCCATATTATAGGCACATCTATAAAACGGCAGAACGAAGCACTCTAAAATAGGATAATATTCAATTATCTCTGTTAACTGAGAAAGTTAATTCACAACTTCAAAGCAAAAGAACAGTTTTGGGAGGGTATAAAATCTGCATGCAAAGAAGTATAGTTTTCTCATCTTTCATGATGGATTGGCGTATAATATTATACTTCGTTCATTGGCACTGTGTTGATACATACCTCTTATATTATATCTCATATATTTAGGTTGAATTGATGCACAGCAGAGATATTATTTATGACTTATTGGGGCTGAGTTTTATACGATTTATTTGGGCTGAATTGGTGAAAACTCGTGATATTATATCTAAGACTTACTGTGACTGACATGATTTATACAAGTGATAGTAGGTATGAATTATTGGGGCTGACATTATATATATATATATATATATATATATATATATATATATATATATATATATATATATATATATATATATATATATATATATATATATATATATATATTGCTTTTCAAAATGTTTGTGGTGTTCATTTGTAAACCATTATGGGGGGGGGTGGTTGTTACACCCTAAAGATTGCATAATTGATTGGTTGATTTAATATTTTGGCGCTAAAAGGGATGTATATAAAATCCAATTTAAAAACATTCTCGTCTGAAGTCGATTTATTTTAAATTTCTAAGTTGCAGGAAATCTTCTGAGGTTAGAAAGTCGGAAATTATACCCATTAGGAACTAATTGAGAAGTAATATGATGAATGTAGTAATATGATGAACGTAGTAATATGTTAAATATAGTAATATGATGAACATAGTAATATGTGAAACGTAGTAATATAATGAACATAGTAATATGATGCGCTTAGTAACATGATGAACGTAGTAATTTGATGAACTTTGTAATGTGATGAACGTAGCAATATGATGAACGTAGCAATGTCATGAACGTAGTAATATGATGAACGAGGGAATATGATGAACATAGTAATATGCTGAACATAGTAATACCATGAACGTAGTAATATGATGAACGTAGTAATGCCATGAACGTAGTAATATCGTGAACGTAGTAATATCATGAACGTAGTAATATAATGAAAGTACAATATGATGAACATAGTAATATGATGAACGTAGTAATATCATGAACGTAATAATACAATGAACGTAGTAATATGATGAACGTAGTAATATCGTGAACGTAGTAATATCATGAACGTAGTCATATGATGAACGTAGTCATATGATGAACGTAGTCATATCATGAACGTAGTCATATCATGAAAATAGCATAATATGAGCTTAGTATTATGAAGAACGTAATAATATCGTGATCGTAGTAATATCGTGAACGTAGTAATATGATGAGCTTAATAACATGATGAGCGAAGTAATATAATTAATCTGTTAATATCATGAACTTAGAAATATGGTTTATCAATGCTCATTTTTTTCTTCGTTAACTTTACATTGTCATGATCGTGCAGTATTTTACGATAGTGAACACCTTTATCCTGCAGCGACACGTGTGTCTAAAAATAGTATAGTGTATTAGGAACTACTAAGTAAACAAACCATGTACACTCATGTAGTAGACGTCTAGGTTTTAGTTTATTATATTTGTTTGTGGGCTAACGAAAGAATTTGTTTCATCTATTTGAAAGAAGAGATGATAACGTGAACAATGTGGACGAGTTTACTGAGTCACAAATGAAACTTGCACACAAGCCAACGAATGAGTGTGATATTCGCAATGTCCATAATAAACGTGAAATACGCAGATTTGAAAATACCGTTCTGATCATTGAAACAGTTATCGACGAGAAATGTTTGTAACTTTTGGTAAATGGAATGGTTCAGACTATTACCAGCGCACTCTCGCGTATCTATTAAAGACGTACAATTTTACTAGTCAGTAAGAACACTAAATTTGAGATAAAATAATGCAACTGAAGGTTTTGATAGGAAACTAAGAGTCTCAGAGACAGTAAGCAAAGACGACAAAAAGGTATTATTTCCGCTGGCTAAATGTACTGTCACACAACAGCTGCTTTGCAATTTTCCCCGTGTAACTATTTTGACACAACATTTGGGCTAGCGATAGAAGACACACTGTATGATGCAAGTCATAGCTGGGTCATTCCAACAGCGAGCAAGCAAGTGACAGGTCAAAAATATATGTCTTATAGCTGGTAATTAGAATGATAATAAATATGCTTACATTTATGCATCTTCAATTGTCTCAAGATGTACTTTCTTAGTTGATTCTACAAATCCGAACGACATCACCCATGTCATGAAAAACTTGATACACACCGAAAATGTACTGTAATTTCGACTACATTTCCAAATAAAATTATATTATCCTTACTGCACTGAAATGACTCAATAAATCCAACGTAAGCAGAAAAGAAGAATGGGTTGGATCAACAGAGAAACAAAATTCATCCATTCCAGACCAGCTGAAAAGTTTTTCGAAGTGAATTCATTCAAAATTTGACTATACATTTCAAGTACACCAAAACGAAGATTTTTTTTTTTCGAAAACTAATGTCATGCGCGCGAGGAAGTTCAAAGGTCGCTGGGCGGTGCTATGTGGGTATTAATATTGTTACTGTGTATTTATGAACCTACGGTTGTGCATTTGTTTTGAAATACAGCATAAATTCAAATACTTTGTTCTTGTAGTGTATTCCTTTATTATGACGCCTTAGGTAGGAAAAGAACGTGAATATATTATAAAATGGTTACGGCATTTGTATGGGAAAATATGAACTCGGTTTTTTGGACGAATGTTTCATTCCCAATGGTCATGCAGTATTACTCAGAAAAAAGAAGAAAAAAAATTCTAAAATCCCTCTTTCATATTTTCCCACACAAATACAGTTACTAGTAACATCATGAACGTAATAATGTCTTGAACGTAGTAATATGATGAACGTTGTCATATGATTAACCTAGTAATATCATGACGATAGTCATATCATGACCGTAGTAATATAATGACCATAATGATATCATTACTATATCAATATTATGACTATAGTAATATGATTAACGTAGTAATATCATGAAAGCAGTATCATCTTGAACGTAGTAATATAATGACCGTAGTAATATGATGAATGATACTTACAATTACTCATTTATTTTATTATATTGTTTATTTGTCTTTCTTGTTTTTATGTTCACTTTTACTAGGTGTCCCGTTTGACGTCCATTTTGTTGTTTATTACATTTATCTCTCATCTTTGCTATATGCTGTTCTTGTGACATTGCTTGGAATAGAATTTTGAATACCTGTACAATATTTGTGTGATACTGCTTGGAATAGAATGTTGAATACCTGTACAATATTTGTGTGATACTGCTTGGAATAGAATTTTGAATACCTGTGCAATGTTCGTGTGATACTACTTGGAATAGAATTTTGAATACCTGTACAATGTTCGTGTGATACTGCTCTGTTTCGTATTCTGAATACCTCTAACATTTATAACTCCCCTTTGTGTCTACTCCCGAAAAAATTGGTGTGTAATGTACATCTTTGTATTTACTGTGTCTATGTAAATCTAATAAATCTTAGATCTGTGACTAATACTGAACTTCACGTTCTGAACAAGAGCAATTAATCATTTTAAAACTTAATTTACTGTATCAGTATCCACCTTTTGGAATTTCCCATCCGTGGTAATACGTAATTCAAACTTTTGTGCTTCATTGAAATTTTAATGAACAAAATCCCTTCATGAGCTGCTTGAGAGTGTATAAGTGTGCAGGTGAAAAGAATATATGAATGTGTACAATTATCTTTACGAATGAGTGTTCATTCAAAAGTTGGGTGAGTGTATATTTTATTGTACACAAGTGTATATAACTGAGATATATTGAAATATTTATACCTGCGTATAATACATGTTCTTTTGTGTGACCTTTATCCATATCCGTTTCAAATCTGTGTGAGTAAACCCGAATCATGCAAAGTGATTTTAATATAAAATAAGACGTAAACATTTTAAAACACGCGGAAATGGAAATTTGGTCACTTATTAGTAAATATTTTATGATCTTAATTTATTATTATTATTATTATTATTATTATTATTATTATTATTATTATTATTATCTGACATTATTTTTTCTTTAATGTGCCACCATCATATAAAGTAAATGATTTAATTATATACGCATATATTTGATAAGGGCCAATTAGCTAAATGGAAATCAAGATCCAAATCCAACCTGTTGCATGCAAATAATTAATGTCGCCACAGGTATCTTTATTGCTATAAGGAGCTAAAATTTCATTGCGTTTGAAGCAGCAAACATAGTAAGCCTGTAACCAAGCTATCAACCAAAACGATAATGACTTGTAAACCGCAGCACACGCAACAGAACCATTTGCAGTAGTTGAGTTCTCAAGAGAGTAAACACGTTAAAATGACGGTTTGTTGTCTGCTTTTCTGGTCTGTCCTGAAGACAAATTCAAGGGTGACATGTAAAAGCCATATATCACATCAAAGTACACGATAACACATTGTAAAGTAATATATTAGATGTTTTCTCTTCTGGCGTCATTTGACTATCATTAGACCGGAGATGGAAATAAAGTTCAGTCCCGTTCTTCTTTGACAAGTACATGTCTACGGTCTCACAAGCAAACGTCTGAGGCTTGGCAAAAAATTCCAAGGTGACATCAAAGTGTCTTAGAAATGCTACAGGTTCAAGTCCAATATTAGGAAAGAAAATTACAATAAACTAGTAATGAACCTCCCACAAGTTCTCTATAAAATGAACAACAGAAAAAAATGTTAGAAAGACATGGATGTGGGCCAAATAGTGTCTGTAGTTTTGTAAATAAAAATGCTTCAAGAATGCACGGGAGGATAATGTATTGTTACAAATATGTCCAAAAACACTAGTAAAAAGATAATGTGCCCGTGTTTTTCCATTGCAATTAGTTTTCCACATCATTTAAAATTCACGGATTAGGTAAATTGCATGGAATTTAAATATACAGAAACCTATGTTGTGATTTTTTAAATGGAGAGATTTGCGGAAAAGATAACTATTTTATTTTAATATGATACATTCAACTGAATACTGACTCTTTTGATTATTCTCAATTTTACTTTGATAGTTTTTTATAGACATTTTAATATAAATTTCGCATTTTGGATATAAAAGAATAAACAATTCCTCATAAAATTGTTGCCTCAAAAATAGCTGATACATACAGACGTTATCACTGACAAAGGAAAGGTACGTGTCTTACAATTGTTGTGGATTAGGTTGAAATAGATCGAAAGAAACGACTCAAGAAAGAAGTGAACAAGAACTAAAAAAGAAGAAAAATACACTTAAGGTTGGGTACTTGTGTGATCCAATACAATGATCTCGCCTTCGGGTGTATTGACACCAAAATTTACTCCATCAGTGGCTGATATTTCTAACTTTCTGCTAATTGGTCTACACATTACACAATAATGGATGGATGGTGGTGTCCGTTGCCTCCTTCCAGCTGTCGTACTGCAGGCAGGAAATGACTATCTAGTGTACCTGACAGTCTCGAAGACAATTGTTACAATTGGAACCTTGCGAAAAATGTTATATTATCCAAAAAATATCATTGCTGAAAGAAATTATAAAACTAAAATATATAGGGAAAATAAAAGATGAAACTTACCAAAATATTCCATAACTGGGTCAATTCAAGGTGGAGGCTCCTTAAGGAGTTATTGTTCTCTGATTTTCTGGGTTATTCCATCATTTAAAAATCATTTTTGGAAAATCTAAAGACGTATTCCTTGAAAGATGCTCCTTTATGTAAAAACGAATTTTTTAAAAGTATATAAACTTCAATTAGAATCTGATACGGTGATCTGGACCAGCTTTCACTTAAATGGAAATGCGTTTTAAAATCCCTTGTTTTAGTCACTCTTCGGGATCACCATAACTGCTAGATCTGTTATTCCACAAATCGTCTCTAGCCTCGGCTAAACCATGACAGGACTGTTATATGAAAATCGACTTGACAGATCCTCTCGTTTATCGCGTGATGCCAATCCGAGACTTTATCTACCAATCAGATAGAATGGAATATCCAGTTTTCCTGTTGCCATGACTTCATAATTGAATGTTGAAAGTAATAAAGAACGAGTTTCATTTTATATCACGGAATGCACACACATTTAGGGTTTGTAGATTACGGTCCTTTGATTGCTATTTATTTCGTAAAGGTCCACATTAAATGGCTGTACTAAGATAATCCCAACGAGACCTGTCAATACGCTACACGGATTTTGCTGTCTCCCAAGAGAAACGGGTCGTGCGCTAAATAAGTTTGTATATTTCTCTATCATCTATATTTAAGCTGGTATGAGTTGCTATATCAATAATTTGAACTTACGTTCACATAGGCGAGCAAGACTAGTCCAAATATGCTGCAAGTATTGATCCAGCTACCGTTGGAAGTACGAATGAGATAGTCTGTAGGTCATATAAAGCCACAGGAATATGGATTACTATGCATGTCAATCCGAGATTTCAATTCTATATTAAAAGACTCGTGATAACTGTTCAGATCAATCATTGTACTGTATAATTGCGGCAACAAAATGCGACAAAGACTGTACCAACTTTCTGCAAAGCAACGTAAACATTTCCATATGCTCTTATTAGGAGGCTAAAAGAAATATAAAAATATCCCCATCTCAATAAAATGTGGCCATTAAAGCGGACTCGGTTGACTTCGTTAAAGCTTAATTTATACTTGTTAAGGTTTACAATTGTAATAAAAAATAAAATAATGATTACGCAATCAAACAACCGAAATTTCCACACTAAATTATTTTCTGTCTCAGTAGTTTCCATCGAACGTCAAAATTTTAAACAAAGAGTTGGCATTTTTTGAGAGGCTGACCTTTGAACATAAACAACAAACAAATGGTCACATATTTCACTTCTGGACCGGCAACAATGCGTCATTACTCACTGTGCACTGTCGCCAAAATACCCACTGATAACGACAACATAATTCTTTTTTACTAAAGAAACAGTTTCTTTTCAATCAATACTATGAACGCATACATCTAATTCGTGTATCATCGCCGAAATGAGAAAGGAAGAGATACTCTAAAATAGACTGGAACTACATTCGTGGGTACTGAACCGGAAGTAATAACTGTGACCTGAGTCTATCAGCTTTAGGAAAGATTGAACGAAAACTGAAATGTTTGTATCCATTGTCTCTTATAAAATAATGGCAAATCCTTTCATTCGAAAATGTTTTCTTGATTACAAAATTATATAGTCAACGAAAACTGTACTAGAATTGAAGAAATCTTTTGGGGGGATTACAACCTTCCTCATATCGGCCGCGATGGATTTCTGTTACGGAAAACCGAAGTGATTTGAATAAGCGTGTCACAATAAAAAAAAAAAAATGATCTCACAAATATATGTTTTTTTCTGTAATTGATAAGAGGAGTATATGAAATTAAATAGGTATAGATTTTAGGAATTGCAAGAATTCATTCAGCTTTTCTTTTCAAAGACAATCAGTACGACTCATACATATAATGACTCTTCGTTTTAAATATATATTTAACTTAATTCTGTTTTAAAAATGTGATGTTATAGTTTTTGATTTGCAACAAATCCTCCAACATTTCAATATATATATATATATATATATATATATATATATAT